>VYZQ01021184.1:0-21128 GCA_013400655.1 Mystacornis crossleyi
CTGCCAAGGGGAAAAAAAAAAAACGTTTTTCATGTAAGCATCAGGCTTTGAAAAGTGCTTTCTAGGCTTGAACAAAGGAGTGTATTGAGCTGGATCAGATTATCTACAGATCTAAAGGCTTAGAACAGGCAGAGAGTGCAGTACAACTCAATACTGTGTCACCTCCTGAACTGGCAGGGGCAAATATGCCCCTTACACAGCACCAGTGAGTCATTCTCATGTCCAGGATTAATGGCCATATCACCAAAATACATCCGAGCCACGGTGCATCTCGCTCCTTCACAAGGCTATTATAGTTTAAAAGAAAGTAACAGCACAGATAAATATTTTAAATGGAAACTTCCTGAACTGACATTCCCATTTCCTTGAGATGTTTATTTAAAACTTTTGCTGAACAAGATATGGCCAAGAGAAATAGTCCTGACTTCATGATACACCGTGCTGCTTTTGAGATCATGCAAGGCAATGCTGTAATGTCTGGAACACAAATGAAAGTCCAGCCCAAACAAAAACACCTTTAACAGTTCTTGCTGTGTAACAGCAGAGTCTGAACCAGCCCACATACTCTTCCCTGAGGTGGCAGGCACGAGACAGCTATTCTGTCCATAATAATATACTCCCAGAATGGGTTTGGTTGGAAGAGACCTCAATGATCACCCTGTTCCACCCCACCTGCCATAGGCAGGGACACCTTCCACTATCCCAGGGTGCTCCCAGCCCCATCCAGCCTGGCCTCGGACACTGCCAGGGATGGGGCAGCCACAGCTTCTCTGGGCACCCTGTGCCAAGGACCTCACCACCCTCACAGGCAAGAATTTGTTCCTAACATCTAATCTAAATCTCTTTCAATTTAAAACCATCCCCACCCGATAAATTAAGATGTTAAAGGCAAACTTATGGTATTTCTCAGGACCACCAGAGAAGTGCTACTCACGCTGAAGAATGTTCCTCTGTTCCAGTTCTTCTGCAGTCGGTCTCTGACTCAGTCGCCTGAAGAAAAGTGTGACAAGTGCAGAATGTTGTATCTGGTCACTCATCAGTAGCAGATGAAGGATAAAACTGCCTGGTTTCAGTGCATCAGACAGCCTCCTCCACACTCCTCACTCACCTCTGAGGATCACTGTTGCCCTGTTTTACACTCTGCTTTGCTCAAACAGCTACTCGGGCACTGGCGAGTTTTGGGAAGGGCTCTCCAGCACAGAAGCAGCTTTGCAGGGAGCTCAGCCAGCAGAGCCTGGACTGTCACCAGCCCCAACTTCATCCACCATCCGCACCCACCCTGCATCCATCCACACCTTTCTACACCATCCATGTTTTACATGTCTGTAATCCTTGAGATTTTCCCCTCCCAGTCCACTTAACCTCTGGAAATAGGGGCCTGTCAGCGGGGTATTGTTCAGCTCCAGGAGGAATCCCCAACCTTTCTAACAGAGGAGGAGCAGCAACACTCAACCTCCCAGCCCTGCTCCAGCTGATGTGCCCAACCACCCACCCTATTCCAGCATAAGCTGCTTGGACAGGACACCAACTTTGTCCAGTCCCACCCTGCAAACACTGTGGCGGCAGCTCATACTGAACATCATCATTATCTGTACCTGATCAGCGTTGTCCCAATCTGGTGACGAATTTCGTTCCACTCCTCCTTGCTCTTCCGAGGGAAGACGATCTTCTCCTCCTGTGACGCAGTTGTGTTCCCCAGCTTTATAGCAAGCGTATCTTTCCTCTTCACTTTGTTGGCCAGCGTGCCTGTGGGGAGGGAGAGCAATGGGATGCAGCTCGAGGCTGCCGAGCCTGCCACACCAATCCCAGCCTTGTGCCCCTGCAGTTGTGCTCTCCCTGAGGGAAGCTGTCCTCTCTCCTTGCTCTTCCCAAGCTCTGCACTGCACAGCAGCAGCAGCAGCCAGCGCTCTTGTGTGACACCACATCGTCACCTAATGCTGTCCTACCTGAGGGACTGGGACAGCACAGGCCGTCACAGGAGCCATCTGCAACTGAAGGGGTGCACTCAGCAAGTGAGTGCACAGGTATGGCTGCAGAGCCTTGGAAAAAGCGAGGCCGAGGACACGTGCTATATCATGCAACCAAGAACCAGCTGCTTTGAAGTGCTGTGGGAATCAGCGCTTTGATCCAGACATCAGTGCAGCCAGCCACGAGTTCAGCAGAGCAATAAAAAAGCCGCTGCAATGTCAAAGCCTTACTGTTATGGCTTTCATCTTCTTCCTCATCCTCATCTTTATACAGGATGGGCCCCTCCGAGTCAGAGTCGCTCATCCCTTCATCTCCTTCCTGCTCCTCTGGGAGGACCTGAGGTACCAGTCTGGGGATGACTGTGACAGATGGCACATCTCCAATATAGACACGAGGACCTGAATTCTGCTCCTCTTCCTGATCATCTTCTTCCTCTTCCTCATCATCTGGACTAACGAGAAGCACACTATTACACCTCTGAACACATGGCACAGGGGCTGGGGAATATCCCTAAAATCAACACCTCCTTATCTCTCCTCACGGAAGCCCAGAAACCAGAGGTGCAAGAGCCACCGCAGGATTCTGCACTGTCCCCTCTCTTCAAAGCACAGGGAGCTCTGGCCGAGGAAATGACAGAGGCAGGTTCCGCAGAACCAAATAGCCCTCTGACCCCACTACTTTGTGACTTGGAGATTCAGCCCTGCTATACCACAAGACAGTCTTTTTCCCACTTATGTTTAGCAAAATGAAAGGCTAAGGAAGGCCACGGCTGGATGGAATCTGAGATCTTGTTTGGTCTTGGTGCAGTTACAGACAGTGCAGGCCTGGATTCCTGGCATCAGCCTGTGTTTGTAATCTGGAACCCATTTCCCTTTGTGAGCAGTAAAATCCCAAACCCAGGGGTAATTTCGTGGGGAAGATGCTCTGGCTCTTAAGAGGCTGAAACACAGATTTGGCCAACATGGAAAATGGTTTCAGCAGACACCTAAGCCCTGCTCAGAGCCATCCCCACAACCACAGCAGGAGCTGGGAGAGGCGGCACACATACAAGGAGGTACTCACACTTTGAGCATCTCAATGGTGACAGGCAGGGACCTTGTCCTGCCCAGGGTGCTGTTGTCTTCTCCGAAGCCATCGTTCTCAAAGAGCAGCGAGTGAGCCCTGTGGGACCCCTCGGGAGGTGGGGTGACAGGCAGAGGGCTGGCCAGAGCCTGCTGGATACGAATGTGCAGTGGGATCTGGGGCAGGCGAGGCAGCATGTGGGGTTCGCCAAACCCTTGCTCTGTCGTCCTCTTCGACACTTCCATGGACCTGAAGTCTTCAGGAGGAGGAGGAGGAGGAGTTTCCTTGGGCAGGTCCAGGGAGTGCGGAGGGTCAAGAACAGGGGTGGAGGTGGGCAGTGCCACACGTGGAGGTTCAGGGGGTACGTGGGTGGGCAGTGGCGGTGAGGGCAAGGGTGCTGGATAAGCTGAGGTCACATGCAGTGGAATCGGTGCGGGGCGACTCGCTGTCACTGTCCTGTCATTTGGGGGCTTGGAGGTGACAACCTCTGACGTGTTGTTAGGCAGGAGGCCTCTCTTAGGGGGGAGAGGAGGGGAAGGCTTGGATAAGGCTGTACCACTGGTCATTACTTGGGAAAGTTCAGCTGAAAATAAAAACCACAAAAGCCACAATGTTTAACAGGGTATTTTTCCAGGTATCCTTCACCAATGTGGAAGAAGCACGGCAATGCACTCAGAGCCTTGGACTAAGCAGTCTCTGCTGTTTTTTACTGGAATGTCATACCAGAAATAGCCAGGTTGCAAGGCTCTAGTTTGTCCTTCCCGCAGCAAAGGTAAGACTTGGGAGAGCAGCCAAAAACAAGCAGGCTGAGACAGGTTTGTGCATCCCGCTGCTTCAGAGAGAGAGGAATGGCACAGCCCTTGAATGACAGCATAGGAGCCTGCCCAGGAATGCAGTTATGTGGGCACTTTATGGCTGTATTTACAGCGTAAAAGGAATCCAAGACATCCAGGACACCCTAGACTCCAGTTGTGTTAACGGCTTCCCTGCACATTAAAGAACTTCTTGGGAATTCTCAAAAAGTCTTAAAGTCTTACTTTTTGCTCAGAGGCAAAAATCAGCAGAGCTGCAGGCAGCAGTGTGCTCCTCCCACTTCTACTCATCCATCAGACCCAGTCGGAGAACCCTCCACTGCCAGCAACTCCTCAGGATGAGGTTCTGCTTTACTCCCTCTGAACTCTGTTCCTTAAGCCCCATATAAACTCATCTGCCACTACAAAGTAACTAGGAGTACTTCCAAAAATATCTAAAAGCATTTAGTCCAAATATTTGCTGTTTTATAGAGGAGAGAGAAAGAAATGGAGACAAGAAAAATGCCTGCAGTGGGCAGTCACAGGATCCTCAAACCTCCCTCTATTCCTCTATTAGGGAAATTGCACCAGTAAAGACTGCTCTTGCTTTAGGAGTTTGCAGCTTTTAACATCCAAGTATCCATGGCTTCTGGGGCTTGTAGAGGCTTTGCCTAAAGCGGCTGAGACTTGCTGCACATTTCCCTGGAGCGGATGACGGTGACACATGGGTGTCCCCAGAACAGAACTGGGGGAATCCGCGGCGCAGGCACCACCAGAGGGTGCTGCAAGTGGAAGAGTTTCCCGAGATAAGGCCACATAACTGGAGAGAGGTGGGCACATTTTTGAGATGTTTAGCATTTTTAGACTTTCCCCTTGTAGATTAAAGGTCAGATTGTGCAAAACACAGTGCCCTCAGCTCCTGTGCAAGGGACTCCAGCGTCTCTTGAGCAGCGCTCCAAGCCTGGCAGGATCAGGCTTGAGGCACCTCTGGGTAAGAGCAGAATTTGAAAGAAGTGAGGAGCTGGCAGAAGGAAGAAAGGGCCTGGCTGGTGCTTGAAGCACCCTCCCGAGCCAGCCCATTGCCCTCCAGGGCAACAGACCCAATTCCCAGGCTGGCACAGCCCCTCGTGGCACACGAGCATGGCTAGACCTGGTGCTCCTGCACATGCTGTGCTGCCTGTGGCTCCTGAAACCTGCTGGAAGCACCAAGCCCTGGGGGTGCCACTAAGCTTTGGGAAAGCAGACAGCATCCTGTTCCCGCCTTGCTTGTTCAAGCTGATGCCAATTAAACTCCCGCTCCCAAAGTACTTCCTGAGCTTTATTTTCAGCTGCTGCTTGAGACACCAGAACTGCTCAGGGAATGAGCATCCCGGGGACAGACAAAGGTACCAGTACAAAGGTGGTACGCAGTACCACCCTCCCCAGCCTCAGGCTGTAACAGCGGCACAAAAGGACACCCCTGCAGTCAGAGCAGGCACCAAAGACCCGTGGAGAACTCACAAAGCCAATTCCACTCCTGCCCATTCATCCACGGTGACAACACAAGGCTCACACAGCAACACCGCAGCTCCAGCTCCATCCTGCTGGACCGGAGGCCTATGGAACCTCCTCTACATCTGCCTTCTTATCCAGGAGATAAAAGAGAACTGCCCGTTCTCTCGTCCCCTGCACACCCTCCAGGTGCTCCGAGCCCAGCCCATGCTGTTGGGAAGAGGCAGGACGGCTCCGAATAGATGCTGGATACACTGCTGTTTCCAGCCCCAAATTTTTGTTCCACAAGTACCTCCTGCAATTAGCACTGGGGCATTTCAAATGCCACCTGCAGTGAGTGCAAGCAGCTTAAAGAAAACAAGAAGGTATTTCATGGAGTGCTCAAGCATGGTCAGGCTAATCAAGCTGGTCTGACACACTGGGGTTGTTAACACCACACCAAGGTCACCTGCAAAACCTGCCAGAGCAAGGTGAGCCCCAAGCAGTGCAGAGCCATCCATCCACACTGAAAGCAGGGGCCCAGGCTACTTCAGACAGCAACTTGCACACCCAGCCTGCCTCTCAAACCACACCTGAGTAACACCTCCAGTTTCTGTGATAACAGTGCAGAGCTGTCAGATTGATCTTCTCAGGAGCCTCTCTCCTGATCTGTGCTAACCTCTGCTAACCCTGGCCAGAGATTAGGAGGTGTCTGTGCAAGAATTGCTTGAAATGCCAACAGGCCATCCCTGGCATGGAAGTCATCCCAGCTCTCAATGTTGCATCTTTAAGATCCCCAGAACTCCCACAGAGAACAGAGACTAAATGAGCTTTAAGAAACTCTCACCAAATCTTCTGCTTAGAAAAGTCACAGAGATAAAAACATTGAATTCTCTAAATGGGAAGACTCAGTTCAAATTACAGTTGAGCTGATTTATCCATGGGACAAGACATAAGGACAAGACTTGTATGTCAATAGCCCAGCCACAGACCTTAGAGGAGGTGCCTGAGTATAACCACAAAAGTCTGAATTATCCCCGCCAGCTCCTGGTCGCTGCCCTAAGTAGAAACCAGATGGCCTGGCAGTGACAGCCACGACAGACATTGTTTAGTGCGATGCGGATTTTTTGGGTTTGTTTGTTGGTTTCGGTTTTTTTTTTCAAGAGCAGCTGAAAGAAGGAATTGTCACTAATCACAGTCTCAGAAAGCAAAACCTCATCCACCATTCCCCAATCCCAGCTGAATCCCAGCCCCCAGTGAAGCATCAACATTCAGACACCATCTTAGATTTGACAGAGAACAGGCAGGCAGGGATTCCTTCCTGCACGTAGCTCTTGGGAACAGATTGGATGGCTCATGGCAGGAGACTCCAGTAATTACACTGTTCCCAGAACACGTGTGTCCTGGCTAAACACTGGCAGATCTGAGTCCAAACTGGACTGTTTTCAGGAAAGATGGTCAGGCAATTCATGATGCAGCTAAAAATCTTCCCTTATGAAGGGAAGAGGGTCTTGGAGCAGTGGCTTCACAACATCTCAGGGTACAAAAACCAGCTTATGGGGTCACTTACCTATTAGGGAGTTGCTATTTCTGTTGATGGGTTTGGGAGGAGGGACAGGAGGCTGTTTGGCAGGAGCTGTGCTGGTTGTACTGGTGGGAGCAGTAGTGTTGGCACTGGCAGGAGCAGGGAGCAGAGTCCTGGGGGCTGGGGAAGGGGCAGCTATGGAATTGACTGTCTTTACTGCTGTGGAGGCTGTGCTGAAGGGGGCAGTTCTTGCAGTGCTGCTGGCAGGTGTTGGATCCTTCGCCTGCGCTTCGTTTGCCTCCTGAGAAGTGGAGGGAGGTCTTTTTGGAGGAAGCAGAGGTTGTCTGGGAACATGTGGCTCCTGAGGTGGTTCCAGTTCAGGCCCAGGGTGGCTGCTGGAGGAGCCTGCAAAGGGAGGCAGCTCAGTTTAAGGCACCGGAGGGCCTAGTGAGGGTGGGAAGGATCAGATGAGAGTTCAAAACTGGTTCCAGGAGAATGTGAAGCCCTGATTTTGCACACAGTTTTCTTACCTTGCCTCTTTTTTGGTTCCTCCACTGGAACAGGCTTCCTAAGGCTGGATGGCTTTGTGGCCTCTTCCTCTTGGCTGGGCAGGTCACAGACCCCAGGGCCCCCAATGGGGACGGTGTGGCCGTTCTTCAGTGCAGATGGGTTCAGCTTCTCTAGCTCTTCACCATCTGCAAGGGGACAGGAGGAGAGAGAAGCAAAGAGAAAACACTCAGAAGGCAGGAGAGAGGAGAGGTGGCTAAGCTGACTGAACCACAATGGAGCCACACCAGCTTCTCTCTGGCTTCTGAAACAGCTGGTCTTCAGTCACCTTCTGCACGGGACAGCACAGCAAGCCAGCCAGCTGGAGCTCAGACCCCTTGACTTCATTTTCAATGAGTAAATCACACAGCACTGTATGCCATCAAGGGTTTTTCTTCTCCCTGTCCTGCCCTTCCTCCTGTGTTTCAGATTAGTGTGCCCAGTGCTGTGCTGCAGCACGAGGAAGTTGCAACTGAAGTCAAAAACCTCCAGCAGCTTTGGTATCCACCCTCTGTCACGGAGCAGTCACCAATTCCCTGTTGCAATGCTGATTCCAATACGAGCCAAGTCATCTACTGCACGTGCAACAAGACTTTCATAAAGTCTTCAGACTAGTGGAAGCACTGCTGTTTTCCTTGTTTCTACCCTGAATTTGGCACAAAAATCACTGCTCGACCCAAAACATCAGCAAGGCAGATTTCCTCACTTCACCTTTGTTTTAATCAGATGTAATGACACAGCCCTAGAACTTGATGTAACTCACTTTGACTATTTCTGCTTTTACAAATTCTAGCATGGAGTTTCCCAGTGTCAGGAAGCAAGACCTCTTTTTGGAAAAAAAAACCATCCAATCCAACCCATGCTTAAACTCCTAATCCCCATGAGGAAATACTACACCATTCTCTGTAACTGCCCTGACAGGACAAATTTTTGACAGTATTACTCTCAAAAAAAGACTCTGCATCTACCTATAAAGGAAAATTGCCCATTTGGACTGATTTTCAACTCAAGAAAACTTGAATAAATACATCACCCATTTGATTAAAAATCTTTTTCAGTTCAGTCTGCTATCTCTGAAGGAATTTTAGTGTGTGGCATCCAGGCCCTCCAGGTGCTAGACCCCAGCACACTCTGCTGCTCTGATTTTTTATAGTTTATTCCACTGCCCTCCTCACCTTTCCTCTCCCTCCCAAATATTACCTGCCCTTCCCTAACCTGGTGTTATTCAGAAGCTTCCCAGGATTTATTTTCCACAAGGAACAGCCTCAGTTCCTGTGAGCAGCTGGCAGACGGTGCTGCCTCGCTCACTCACTGCCCTTCCCTGAAACGCAGGAGGCACCGGCAGCAACAAGAGGGAGTTTCCTCCCCAGCCAGGGCTGAAACTCAAGGGATGAGCCAGAGATTTTTATGGCAGCAACATTCTCTGGTTATCCAGAGTTTTCACCAAGGGCGATAGGAACAGTATGATCCAGCTTTCCCTACCACTCAACCATGCCTACCCTTCTCTGGCAGGGAGCTGCAGCTCCTGCTGGCCTCTCACACCACCTCACTCTTAACTTCAGCTCCAGTGACCTTCTGCAAGATCAAAAGAATCCAATGCCATCTTCCTTCCTTACTCTGAGCCCAGTACCCACATCCTGGAGCCCACAGCCTGCTGACCGCCCCACCCAAGAGCAGCGAGGCCTCCTCTCCTGGCTTTTCCTCCACTTACACCTCTTTCACCTCTACTCCTCTCTTCCCCATCTCAAAGGGTTTCCAGCATCTTTCCCCTCTAAGAACTCACCTAAGAAAATTAACTGACCTTGTACAAGCAGGTTTTAGAACTGCAAACAAATACAATAACCCACCCTCACATCTCATGACTGCCCAAGTGTCTGAAACTCCCAGAGGGATTTAGATAATGCGCCTCTAATCTACCCCTCCTGCCAACACTGACTGCTCCCTCATGCCGGGGGTTTGCACTTTGCCCAGATTACACCCATCTTCTGCTTCCAAAACCAGAGTAGGTGTCTCAGAGAAGAAAATTCCACTTCTTAGCCAGGCTTCTGTTACACCCATACAGCATGGAAGATCTCTGCCTCCTCTGCCCTCTCTAGCTGGAAGTTTGGTACCCAAAGTCTTTGATCTCTCTTCCAGTTTCACCCCTGTGACCTCCCACCCGTCTCTAACCTGGTGAACTCTGCCATGAGGCATTGACACCCTTGGGTAGGTGTCGACGGCATCACTACAGCACAGTTGCGTTAAGACTTTCTCTCAGTTTTGCTTTCAGTGGTTTGGTCTGAAAACCACTTTTTCATCTCCAGTTTTCCACTTAGAATCAAACTTGCACTGGGCCAAGGCTGTCTCTGCCGTGTGTGCCCTGAGGTGCAGTTACATGTTCCTCTAAGCCAAGGGCCACACTCCCACCCACGGGAGACCGGGGGCTGCTACCTCCCCACACCTTCCTGCCCCCTCCCTTGGACTGCATCACACAAATCCCAGCCAGGGAACTGGATGGTGATCTGACAACTTCTTTTGGCACCATGATCCCAACTTGGAGACATCAAAGATGAAAGAAAAGGGGATAAGACTTCTTAGCAGCACAAGCTTTAATAAGCCTAGTGGTGACTATGACACCATACTAGGAAGCATCTCTGGAAGAAATGCCCCTACCCAAGCAGCTCAGAATTCATCTATTTCTGATTCTTCTTCCAATCTGAGCCCCAAGGGCAGCACCTCTCCCATTTGGAACAGCAGGAGATGATGAGTGACAGTGTGACAGCAGAGGCTGGCAGGACAGCACAAGGGATCTGGAGCAGAACGCAGAGAGGGACAGGACGGGAAGTGACCACAGCACAGCCCTCCCTCCCTGCAGGAAGGTGTCCCAGATAGGCATTGCACTTCCTCAGCACCACCTTCCTCCCTGAGCAGGCTGCCGTCCTCCCAGGTGGGAAAACAGACAAGAGAGAGCATTGGAAAGGGTAAGGCAGACAGGAATCATTTTAGCAGAAAGCCCTTAAATTTGTTTCCCAAGGGTGAGGTTTGGCCAGAAGAAAGATCAGCTACACAGACACAGACAGAAGTTCGTTTGCAGACTCACCCTGCTCAGGCTCTTCCAACAGAACCCCTCTTTTTACCAGCTCCTCTCTTGGCTTTCGCATAGAAATCTTTCGTTCTAAAACTGATATTAAATTGAAAAAAAGCACTCAGAAAACAGGGCGAGCTTGAAGTTCAAGAAGATTTTTTTTTTTAAGAGATTCTCTAGAGGAAATAAAAGGGCTTCAAATTTCACTGGTTTTGCGTGGATTAAGAGAGAGGAGGAACTGCATGTTCAGACCAGCATTTCACACTGCACTGCTGATCATGGAGCAAACCCTCCCTCCCCACAGCTGCTTAGGGAGCTTCCTTGAAAGAAAGAAATTAATCTGTCTGAAACTACAGCTCCATGGCAAGGTGTTTCTGGAGAGCCTGCAGGTGCCAACCCATCACCAAAGTCCCATTTGGTTCTTACACAAGTCAGCACTCAGGCTTGTGACAGCAAGCCCTTCTCAGATGGATGGAGGAAGGGACACCCACACAGCCCCTGTTACTTTACCTTCTGAAGTCTCCTTAAATTTGTCACTGCTTTTCTTTTTCCTCCACTTCCAGGGTTTGAAAATCTTGCCAAAGCTTGAGAACTTGCTTTTCCTCTTTGTAGGAGGTGTGGTGTCACCTGATTCTAAAACATCTACCCCCATGCTGGCATCACCTGGGGCGTGATCCACCTCTTCAGCTGCACAGAGAAGAAGGAAAAGAATAAAGAATTACTTCTGTGGTGCAAGTAACAGCTCCCATCTCCCACCAACCCACCCCACACTGGGAAATGGTGGCACACATTCATGCAAAGAAGGGAACAAGACTCTGTCTGTGGCTCCACTGAGCCCTCACATCAGCTTAGGGAGACACAAGCGGGGTTCCCAACATAAACAGGGCAAAGGGAAACTGGTTAAGGGCCTTCCTGATGAGACAAAGATTGTAGAATCCCAGAATCGTTAAGGTTGGAAAAGACCTCCAAGATCACTGATTCCAATCTGTGACCAATCCCCACCTTGACACCAGCCCAGAGCACTGAGTGCCACGTCCAGTTGTTCCTTGGACACCTCCAAGGATGGGGACTCCACCACTGCCCTGGACAGCCTGTGCCAGGGACTGACAACTTTTCCCATGAAGAAATTTCTCCTGATGTCCAGCCTGAACCTTCCCTGGCACAACTTGACACTATTTCCTCCTGTTCTGTTCCTTGTTCTCTGGGGGCAGAGCCTGACCCCCACCTGGCTGCATCCTCCTGCCAGGGAGTTGGAGAGAGCGAGAAGGTCCCCCCTGAGCCTCGTCCTCTCCAGGCTGAGTCCCCCCAGCTCCCCCAGCCACATATAAATTTAATTTTGCAGTGTCACAGCTTTGCCCATGAACACAAACCACTTCCCCTACATTTTCTCATCTTCATTTGGAAGCATTTGGTGCTGGACACAAGTCATTACATGAAACAAACACCTTCCAGCCCACTGAGCTGATGTTCACGACTGTCCGCACCCTAAAATCAGCAAACCCATTACAGCAGCTGGACGTGCTAGGTTTTCCCCTCTCTGATTTTCCTTCTATAAATAAGGGCAGCCAAGCTGGCCAAGAGCAACAACTCCACAGGAAAGCGACACAATACAGGCCTGTGCTCCACCTACTGCACTGGAGTCTCTGGAGAACAACACAAGAAGGACACAGAGGCGGGAAGGGACACGCACAAAAACCAAACCAAAGCAAAACACCTCACCCCCAACTCAAAGAAACCACTTTTGAAGCAGAACTAGAGCACAAAACACTAATCTTGGGTCTGGTGCCTGCAGAACAGGCAATGCCCCATAGGCTCCAGGAAAGTTCAGCCAAGAATCTCATCTCCTGAGACAAAGAGTGGGAAAAGAATTTTAAGGGAGAGCTGCTTCACACATAGGACAAAGAGCTAATAACGTATCTTCTGTATCTTACAAACCTCCACTGAGGATACAGGCCCTGACGTGAAAAAGCAGATTCCTGTCAGCATAGGGAAGAGCATGTTCAGGACACAGGGGGAAAAACCTGCAAAAAATACATTGTTTGATGTAGCTCTACCTGCAACCCTGTAGTGCTTCCCAGCATGAGATCTCAGATCCCAGGAAGCATGAAGCACAGGTAGTCACAGCCATGGGCTCCTGAGCAGCCTCAGGCCACGCGGCTGGGGACAGGCTACCATTGTGTCACTGCAGGACAGATAGACCCCAATTTTCCAGTCTGAGCACAGATGGAATGGAAGATCACTAAAACACAGGGAAGAGAAGAAAAACAGAGGGAAAACAGCGAGTATTTGAGCCACTGTTTGGTTGTTGGTTGTACTTTTGTTTAAATCAGCCCCATAACAGAAAAGTCCCTCACTCTACCAGTCAAAAGCTGATGTCAGCCAACATGTATTTGAAAAAGCAAGATCAATTCAGCATCTGAGATGCTTTTAAATAAACAAAAAAACCCCAACAACCCTGACTTCGTAACAGGAGAGAAATTGGGTGCAAATAAACATACACCATGTCAGCACCGATCTGTGATTTTCTGCAGGGATGGAGGGAGGGTGGATGGAAGTGGGGTGGTGGGTGTGGACAGCATTTCAAGCTCCCAGAAACGCAAGAGGAATTGTCTGCATGTTTAGAGGCACTTTCTTCAGAGACCAGAGCATTAGCCCTGGAACTGTACATGCGATTTTAACAAGCAGTATTCACTATGCTCAACAGAGCATTCCCAAACTTCACCAAGCAGGCACAAGCGCTTGCCAAGCACAGGCTGCAGACTGCATTTGAATCCTAAGTGTCATCAAAGCCATTTCCCTCACCTTTCCAAGGAGAACAGCGCCGAAGGCAGCAGTACCAAGCTTGCTTATATCCACCCCTTCCCTGAGTTGCGCTGAGGAATGTCACTTATGTGCTGCCTACCACCCAAGATGTCAGAGTGCTGCACTTAGCAAAATAAGTTATTAAAAGAAAACTCAACCATCAGGTCCAGGGATTAATGAAGATCCCTCAGCACGCTGGGATGTTTCCATTTCCAGTTAGAGGAAGAACAACAAGCATTCCCCTGCCACAGTCCCCTCCAAGCAGCCAGGGAGGAGCAGAGGACATGAAAGGATGAGCTGAAACTGCAGGAGACACAGGATACCTCCAAAGGAGGAGCAGCTAAGAGCAGAGAGGGCAGGGAGAGCCCACATGTGACTTTACTCCCGGCAGAACCTCTTCCAGCAGCTCCTGCAGCCCAGGTCCAGCTGTCAAAGCAAATACCATCCCAGGGTGGAGTCTCACTGCAACCAGGTGAACATAGGAGATTTCACAAGACCTTCACATCAAGAGCAAGTCACTCCATCCTGCTTCTCTGCCTCACTGCTCCCTCGGCCGTGTTACAACTGCTGGTAGGCTCCTGCTGAGAGTCAGGTGTTGTCCAACACGGAAACACTCGGTTTTGTTGGTTTGTAATCAGTTCCATGCCCAAAAACAGCCAGGCAAGAGGGGGAGATAGGCACCCTAGAACACAAAACTGTCCAAATCACTTCCACCACCCTTTTGCTCTGTGTGGACTAGAACTTGACATGTTACTAAACATTCCGAGACCATTCCAGCCCACTGGTCTCACTGATGCCAGGGAAGCAGTTCCTTCCCTGATCCCCACTGGGATTCGTTCTGTGCTGTTGTGCCGATGACAGGAGAGCCTGTCCTACCCTTCCGCAGCGCTCTTCCTTTTCCTATCCCTAATTACCACAGGGACATAGACATTTAAAGCAGTCTGTTGTGAAGCAATTATGACACTGAGGACTAACGAGCAGGTGCATCAGCAGCTGGAGGTGAGATTTACAGATCTGCATTCAAATAACCTTATTGTTCAGTGACTGTTCACATTAGATAGTGCTCACACTCTCTCCAAAATGGACCTTCCCTTCCATTCACAGCCCATTTCCAGCTCAAATCTCCACACAGTGGTGCAGAGAGGACATTTCTTCCCCCTGGGAAGGCAGAGAATCCACCTTGCTGAGGCTGTGCCTGCTCCTGCTCTCCTCTACAAGGTACAAGAGGGTCCTTAAGCTGCTTTGCAAAGCAAGGGGGAAACCCTTCCTTATCCGAGTCATGCACTGGGAAACCGGGAAGGAACCACAGCGCAGTGCTCAGGAAACGAAACAGGGTGAAAAAAAAAAAAAAAAGAGGAACCGACTTTGAGAGAAGGGTGGGAAGCATCGGGAATCTGATGCCTTCACCGGACCTGTCCCTTGCTCAGCAGCAGCAAGAGACCAGCCTCACCCTCACCGGTGCCAGGCTGGAAAACCCGTTTTAAATACATGGAAAAGGTTAAATGAGGTTACACAGCCCTGGGTGAAGCCAGCAGAGGCCTCATGAGAAGGTCAAGGGATTCCCAGCTGGCAGGTCCCTAAAGTGACCCCAGGCCGAAACAGGGCCTTTTTTAACGCTTCTGGAAGTAGTAGTCCACACTTTGGAAAAGCAACCCTGGAAGCTGGGAGAGCCCCACAGAGCCCACCCTGACAGCTGGATGCTGTTCTTAATGTTCCAACAGAGCCCTGGTTGAGGAAAAGTCAGGAATAAAAGATCTGCTGCAACTTCAACACTGCTCCTGGGGGAGATGGCCTGGAATACTTGGAGCTCAGAATCCAGCTGGTCCAGGGACAGTGTGATGCCCCAGCTGCTTCCCAGCCAGAGCCTCCTGCCATTTCAGATCCGTTCTCCCGAACACTTAAGCTGTTCTGATCTCATTCTATCCAAACAAGCAGGTGAATTTGAGCTGTTTAAAACAGCAGATTTGTGTTAACCCAAAATGTTTAGACTGAAACAATCTAGGGAAACGTCACAAAATTGGCACAGCCTGAACACACAAGAAGGCAGGAAAGCTCCAGCAGTGCCAAGCAGCTTGGGATGCAACTCCCTATCGGTCTGCCCGGCCAGCTGGTCCTTCCAACCCTCCCCTGCAGACATGTTTTTGCTCAAGTCTTGCAGTTAAATTTCATGCAGAAAAAAGCTCTTTTCCCACTGCATCTTATGGTGTTGAATGACCCCAGTCATTTTTTTTTTTCCAAAACAGAGAAACCATTTCAGTGGAAGGAGCTAGAGACCCACAACTGGTCTCTCACACCCTCAGCAAGTGGCTGTGGTGATGTGCCACCTGTTCCCAAAAGTCCTGTCAGGCTTGGGGCTGCCATTCCCTTTAAACAGGGTGAAGCTTTCACTTCCACCACTGCTCTCAGTGAGTCAAACTGGCACAGCCGGGATCCATGGGGTCAATTAAAAACCCCACACGTAGTCACACCACGGCCACGCACACAGGATACCCCAGCAGGCAGCTCCCAGCTGGCCCTTAGGAACCTCACCTACGAACGTCATGGTTTAATGGTCACACCATGGGCCAGCGAGGGAAAGCCACCACGTGAGCAAGGAGAGTTAATCCCCATCTTCAGGGATCAAGCCCCAAAATACCCTTTTGTAGAGCCAAGCACTGCCAGCCTGGAAACAGGAACAGCAGGGACTTCAGGGACCAACAGGAGTAACTAAAAAGCATTCCTTCCATTGAGGACCATTTCTCATGTGGAAGACACCTGCAACAGTTACTTGGAATAGTGGCACCTCCGATGCACAGCGCTAAAGAATTAAACCCAACCTGAATCTAGTGCAGGGCATTCCAGAATTAATCCTGGTGAGTTTTTAAACTGTTTTAACTCAGGCCACACATCCTCTAAAGGCACCCTGGCTATGGAGAAATTTTGTTTTTAAGCTAACAGTCACTTCAGATCCAAGTCTGAGACCACAACAAAGCAAGGCTGAAGGCTGTGAAGAAATCAAAGGATTGCATCTCAGATGATGACAGTTCATAATATCTTGAATATACCTGGGAGAAACCCTACTGATTTTTCAGTGTTCATGAGTACCTATGGCTCCAGCAGGACCATCACAGCCCCGAGCCAGCACTGAGGCAGTGCCACAAACCTTCTCGTTGCCACCACAGTGTGGATGCACAGGCTGGAGGGCAATGCAACTCCCTCCTTTCCCACCCTGCTGTGTCCACCAGAGCAGTCAAGAATCCGAGAAGCTTCCAAACAGCAACAACTCAAAAAGCAAACACTCTTTTGAGGGAAATGCTGTTAAAAGTATTCAAAAAGCACTTTAAGTAAATGTTTCTAAGCTCCCTAAAACAGGTTTAAAAACTTGGTGTGTTTTCCTGAATCGCCCAGGGAAGACGTGAATCCCGACCTTAAAGGAATAAAAGGCTGTGGTCACAAAACAGCCTCAAATAGTCCCAGCCCTCGGCTTCCCTGTGTTTTGTATGTTTCTAATCACCATAATCTTCACAGGACTCTCCTTAACAGCATCCTGCCACAGTTAATGCAAGAACCATCTCTTCAGGTTCCAGATTTAATCAGTAGGAACTGTGAGAGCTGTGCCATGAAAAGACTTCAGAGAGCAAATGAGCAGTTGAGGAAACACCAGGTCTGCTGGCCCCAGTGTCCAGAAAGCACAATATCATTACAGCCCACTCCCCTGGAAATTACCACTGTTCTTGGTGTTTGATGAGAGAAAGAGCCCAAGACTGACCAGGCCGGCTTCTAACAGTGAATAAATCCAAGCAGAAGACGCTGTTCATCTCCACAGTACAAAGACAAGTGAAGTTCTACTTCTCCCTTCCACTCTATCTATCCCTTTATTTTTAGCAACTCTTGAACAACACTAGCTGGAGTGAACTGGTGGTAAGAGAATCACTGGTTTCATCTGAGCCCTGGAAATGCTTGATAGCGTCAAAGTTACAGAAGTGAAAAATTATGGAAATAACAGTCTCTATCTTGAGAGCGCTCTCTGTGTGCCAGTGTCAATTTCTTCTCCAAAAGTCAGATAATTCCACTTTACAGATGAGGGTGAGCAGCTGAGCCCAGACAGCTGACAGCAAGTGGGAATGAGAGAAAGGCAACAGCGGGATGTGGGAAGTCTCCTCACAGCCAGTGCCTCCTCGGTCCCACTGCTGGGCACAGCACCCACGACACACCTGGAGTAACACTGACCCACAGCCAGTGCTCGGGAAGTGGGGCTGCTCCTAGAGCTTAATGCAGTTGTGTTTTCTCCAGCCTGTTACTGAGATACCTCACAGTGGAGAGGGAAAACAAGCAGGGAGATGACTGCCAAGCCCCTCTCCCCTGAAACTGCTATAGCTGCCCCAAAAGCTGGGTGACATCACACACAAGGAGGCAGTTCTTGGTGGCTTTGGTCCAGGCTCATTCTCAGGGCGGACTTCTGCCTCATGCAGGTGAAATTTCCCACTATCCAAGTGCTCTGCAAAGGTAGTATCCCTGAATCCATGCCAGCCAGAGGCTGTCCCTTAAAACAGCAGCTTGGAGCCTGTCTGAAGATCAGAGAACATATTGCACCGTGATTGCACGTGAAATAAGTAAGAGAAGGGAAGGAAATGGAGTTATTTCTCTGGTTTCTCTCCCCAGTCGGGCGTAGGTTACACAAGTCCCACATTCCACTCCTCCCAACTCCTCCGTTTCACCTGCAACGCTGCCCGGCCGCAGCCCCGAAGTTCCCTGTCTCCCCTGCCCTCCATTACTCACCAAAAGCACCTGGATTTACCGGTCGCGAGAAGTGCGGCTGCCCCATGAGATTCTGTTCAGAGCAGCTCCCCGGGAAGAGGCGGGAGGGAGAGAGAGAGGAAAAGTCTACGCTGAGAACACTTCAATCCTTTAAAATGATAAATCCACACTTCGGATGAGGAAAGAGCCTGGCGAGCGAGGCGGCTCCCAACCCTCAGGCCACGGCTCCGGTGTCTGACGGTCCAGCACAGGTCCTGCGCTCCCTGTCCCCCATGGCTGGGCACTTGATTCTCATAAATAGGTGTCTGTGCCAGCTCCCTTCACGCAGGAATGCCTGTCATTCCAGAGCCGAGCTGGCTAGGGCCGAAGCTCAGGAAGGGGAGGAGACAGCCAGCCACGAGCCAGCCACTTAGCTGCACAATCCCAATTATCAACACCCCTCGCTCCTTCCTCGCATCCAGTTTAGCAAGAAGAGAGAAAAGCTGGGAGCGAGGAGAAGGAGAGCAGTGTTTTTCTCAGGGATGGGCTTGAAGAATCCATGCACGGCAACACACCACGGGATTTCACCTCCCAAAATGGGATTAAGGAATTTACAGCCTACCTGTGCCAGCTAAACAAACCAAGGCAGTCAGGGATGAGACAGCCGTTCTCTAAGTACTGTGGGAGCTGCACAACCCCAGAGCAAAGGGAATTTCAAAGAGAGCCTGAGCTGATATGCATCTAGCCAAATATATAATAAAAATACAATTTCATAGCAACTCCTCTCTCTGCTAAAGCTACCAGGAAGCGTGTCTTCTCAATTTAAATTTAACAATGGAAAAATTTAAATTGAACAAGGAAAGAAATTTTAGTTTCTATTCATGTGTCACAGCTTGATGGTTAAGGTAACGAACTCCCCCCTCAACCATCTGCCTCGCAATAAAAGATCTCCAAAGTTTAAATATGTCAGTTTGGATTCTTAATTTATCACTAAAATTTGGGTTAGGACTTCTGTGAACCTACAGCTCGTTTCCCCTGTACATCCCATGACAGATGAGAAGGAAAATCTTTAAGCATCCAGAAGCCTAACCTTAGTTGAGGGAAAAAGGAAAAGCAATTTTCCAAAATATACAGGAATTTGCTGAAGCATAAAAGGGATTAAAATCAGGAACCTGACCCCAGGTGACACATCTAGGTTGGTTTTTCCCCAGTGTGGGAGAAGTTTTAAACCACAGGATTTGCTGCAGCACTCGGTGTTCCTGTCCTTGCTGGGCCAGCAAGAGGAGGACTTCAATGTGACTGAATACTACCCAGGCAGCAACCCCAGTAGGAAAAATCTTCTATTCTGGGAAACAACCAGTTCCAAGACTGTCGATTTGGGCTGGTGCAGCTGGGAACAATCAATGCTGCACGTTGCCCAGAGCAAATGCCCTGGGATTGCTGTTCCCAGCCCTGTGGATGAGGATGCAGCACTACAAAAACATACCCCAAAACAGGGCAAGGGGTAGTTCTGAAATTCTGTAACGCCCCATCTGAGCCACAAACACACCACGAAGACCTTGGTGCTCTTGGTTCCCCCACTAACATACTAAATGTGCCATCGGGCAAATCCACTCCTCATCCAAAGCAGAACCGTAAAAACACAGGAGGAAGGAGAACACTTGTGCGCCTTCTCCACCTGCGTTGTGCTTGTCCTCAGTCCCTGGTGCCAGGCAGGTGATCCTCATCCCACAGACAGCAGGAGCAGGTGGAGGAGCCGCGGATCAGCAGAGCCGTGGAGGCGGACAGCAAATGCCACTGTCCTCCCTCGGGCAGGGCACACGGACATTCCTGGCAGTGTTGCTCTTCTCCAACTCCCACCACGGGCATCTCCGCGCTCAGGCTCTCACTGGGGGCAATGAACATCCCGATTCCCAGGAATGCTCCACCTCACTGAAGACTTTTTGTTTTGAAGCAAAGAAAAAGACATTTTTGAAGCCACTGATATTCGCTGCCATCTGGCAGAGACCCATAAAGGTCAGAGAGAAAGTTAGGAAGATTTCCCCACATTTGTAAATCAGCTGCCCAGCTTGGAAGGAGGTCTGGAAAAAAACATCTCTGCATTTGGGAATGCTACAGAACGCTGCCTCTAGACCTGCCTGGCTTCTAAGGAATTAAAGTCACTGCCTTTTCTAAAGCATTTGCTGTGAATTCAGAGTGCACAAAGCTCTGTTGCAGAAGAGATGACACGTGGTAAATTGTTAAAGCACAGCAGCACAATCACATCCCTGACCCTTTATTTCTACATTAGGAAAACATGAAATATTAGCCTAAATTTCAATAAAAGATATTTAAATAAACATTATTTAAATTCACAGTGGCTGCAGCCCAAGAGATACATGACAGTTACTCAGGCTCTGGTGCTGCACAGGAACCCACCAGGCTGTGAAATAAAGTCCTTTACATTTCTGTATCCTTCATCAGGCCTCGAAGACCATCACAGAGAGGATAACAAGACTTGGCCACGGTTGTACCAGAAGCATTAGTATTTCCTCCAGAAAGGCAGGGCTGTGGTGCCCAAGGAGCAAAGAGACACAAATCTGCATTTCAAATTGCAGCTGGCTGTGGACTTAAGCATCATTCAGGAGTACCAGCCACAACTCTCTCCTCTTTTGGGGGAGAAAGTAAAACCCCACCAGAAAACAGCTGACAACGTGCACAGAACAGCAGAAATCCAAAAGTAACACCAGCATCATTATTTTCAAGGGTACTCCTGGCCAGAAAAACCTATCAGTCCATCCTTCAGCTCCACCTCTGGAAGGAAAGGAGCAAATTCTGTCCCAGAAAACAGAACACCAAAAAATGTTCCTGCCTCAACTGCAGCCTCAGGTCAGAGCACGAGAGCAGCTCCTAAGAAACCCTCTGCTTTCAGAGGGCTTTGTTTCACCACTAGGGAGAAATATGGGACAAAGCAACCTGCCCTCGTCCCACTGGACATCCAGGACAAAGGAAAACCCACATTTATTACTCTTCCTTGCTTGAAATGTCCAAAATTCCCGTAATAATGAGAAAGGCCATCTCACTTTGCTGCACGGCAAGCAGAAGAAATCAGAGCGACTGTTTTACTCCTCAGGGACAGGTGAAGACCTTTTTAAGATTAAAAACTTGGAATAGAAAAGAGCTTTCTAAAGGAGAGCAAAACAGG
>VYZQ01021204.1:0-12043 GCA_013400655.1 Mystacornis crossleyi
AACCATTCTGTGATTCTATGTGCAAAATAGGTGTACATGCAACCAAATTTCAGCAGCAAAAATCTGCAGGACATCTGTAACCATTTCAGGATTCTAGTATAGTTTAGCAGCTCTTCTATGCACTCCTGGCTGCTGGATGAATACTGTGTGTGCTTGTTAGGTACAGGAGCACTTTGAGAGGTCCTCCTACACTGACCAAGATTAGAAGTACGGTAAAATGGATTAAATTAATATGATTAAGCAATACTCCCATCCTAGGGAAGAGACCCTGACATTTATGATAACCCAGTGTTGATAAGCTGAGTCAAGTACAACACCTACACAAACCCCTGCATTCACAGGACAGTCAGGAGAGTAGGAAGCAGTTGCAAAGGTCTTTATTTTCCTATTTCACAGAAATAAGAAGAGAAAGCAGACTCCATTAGTGCCTGACTGAGGGAGAGGCTGCAGAGTTCAGCCCATATTAGATAACTGGATGAAGAGAGAAAGAGCTTTGTAATGAATGCTTCAAGCACAGGAAACGACCAATTAGTCCCGCTGCTCACAGGATGACTTGTTTTTCCTGTCAGTGCTCGGAAGACCCCTAACACGGAGTGACAGGAGTGATTTGTAAAGGTCAGATAAAACCTGCGGGCATGTTTGGCTCCAGCAACAGACCCGGGTCTGCTGCAGACCTGGAGAGGGGCAATCCCGATGCCCATGGTCCCGTGTTTCACAGCCCGGAGGTTACATGGCCTCTGACACCAGTGAGCCGGGCAAGTGATGTGTTTGTGGCAGATTAGGGCAGTACACGGAGCTCCTGAGGTCTCCAGATATTTCTTGACCATCTGCCTGGAAAGCAGGAGTTTGGCAGGGGATGTGATTCCTGAGGAATCCACATGGGAAACAGGGGCAGCTCATCTCTCACCTCTTCTGGCAGATATGGTAGGTCCCGTTTTACCTAATACGAGAAAAGTTTAAAGTTGAATTCTGGGGCTAAATCTTGACATCCTGAAGATCAAACTAGTATGACCAGGCTAGAGATGCTAATTTTTTTCATTGGCACGGGGCTGACAGGCTCAGAATTCAATGGCATACATTGTGAATTACATGAACTGTAATCTGACTCTTCATTATTTTTGCTAGAAAATTAAATAAACAACATTAATACCCGCTTTGCCAGCAGTGTACAATGCATTTGCTATGTGGGATGCTATCCATAATATAACTGTGTAAGTTCAGTAAGGCCATTTTTTTTGTGAAAAAGAATTATGCAGGTAATGACAGATAATACATCTCCAAGCTTTCAGCTTTAGCAGTTCCTGAGACCTAAAAATGATTACAGCTAAGAACTAATAGAGACACACTTAAGGCTTCAAGTGCCTATCACTTGCCTCAGGAGCAATGCAGCTGTTTAATTGCTTGCCAGGCCACAGGTGAATAAATCCTGTGGAAAAGGTTTTAAGCAGAGTAGTGTTTGATTCCTACTTTACAAAGTGCTTCCCAAGAGCCAGGCAAAAAAGCTTTACAGTGCTCAGTCACCATAGGAACCTACCCTTGGGCTTTGGCTATGCAGGAGTTGCCTGGAAAACCACCTGCCCACACCCCCATTCACCCCATGGCTGAAGCTATCCAAGACATGAAGGTGTTTAGTGAAGAATAAATAGCAAAGTAATGGTCTTTGTGGGTTTTATTTCTTCCTGAAAATGTATCAAGTTTATCTCGTGCTGGTAAAGAAACCCTTGTGGTCCTTGATCATTGGAGGATACAGATTAGCTTTCTTGTTCTCTGGGATGTTGACAGGATCACTTAGGAAAATTAAAAAAATTTGTCTATGATGCTGTATGATGAGAGCTTGAGTGGCTGTGTGGGTGTTACATGTCAGGATGATTTTTGTTTGGTGAGGTTTTCCTAGACCTTGTACTCTGAGTGTGCTCTGTCCCTGAGCCATCTACCAGTGTATTTCTTCTGTCTTTCTCACCTTTGCAGATGAAGTTCTTAAACTTTTACAGGCCAAGTTTGCACAGCTGGACAACCTGCTTGGCCATAGCCATGAAGTTCCTGAGTTGAAAATTACTGAGACAAAATGTGACATTAATTAAACAAAATTGTCAACTTTTTTTTCCCATCCATGCTATTTAAGAGCATATGCTACAAGTATCTAGAAGGATTTAGAGAACTAAACTGGGATGAATTAATTCTCCCAGGGTACATCTATACTGGTGCATAAAATGAGGTTGGAGGAGGAGTTCAGGCACACAAGACAGGCATGTCCAGCTGGACCCCATCATTGGACCCCATCATTGCTGGCTTGCACTGCCTAGCACTGTTCTAACTGCACCCTGAAACCAGCCAGAGAGCACCACAGGATGATGATTTTTCCCTGTGGTTGTTTTTCCCTCAGCCACAGTGCATAGGGGCAGGAACAGAATTCAGCCGTGTGGATGGGAGCTGCACTGTGCTGCTTTGCCTCAGAGCAAGCAAATGGTCCCTGGCCTATTTTATTTATTAATAATGATTGACAAGAAAAGCAAAACCTGGACACACTCTGTTAAGTGATTTTAAAATTGAAGTAACTTCAATTTTAAATGTACATCATGGTTTAAGCTGGAAATTGAGCCACATGGAGCCGCTCCCTTCCCCCCACCCCTCTCCCTCTGTGAGAGAGACAAAAGGCAGAAATCCTGAGCTGAGATGAGGACAATTTACTGGATAAAACAGGATTAAAAAAAAAGTCAGTAACAGCTCCAGCAACAACCTTAATAACAAAAGTATACAAAAAGAGGGTGATTTACATACAAAAAATTCTCACTGACTCGCTGACCTGAGCCGGTGCTGCAGGGCTCCCAAGACAAGAACAAAAATTGTCCCCCAGACTCTCTGCGTGCACCTTTTCCTTCCTGACCGCAAGCGAACCCCATTCCTCCTCGGAAGTGAGAATTCCGTAGTTCTACCTGCTTCAGAGATGTGAGTGGTGTAGAATAACAACCCAGACATGCCTACGTAGCTCCAGGCTCCACCCCCTCACAGCCTTGGCCCAAACTAGGACAATTGAGAACTTAAAAAAATTAAGGGTTAATAATTTCCAACCTATAGACATGATGAAGAAGCTGGGGTGAGCACACTTGTGCCATGTTTTGGCAGAGGACAAACATAGCTGGGATAAATGTTGAGAACACAAAGCTCCAGAGCCATTTCATTTAACACCTGGACCGATGAATGCTGAGACCCTGGCAGAGCAGGCTGTGGAGCTCTGCAGTGTCCTGTCCCTTGCTGTGATGATGGGGCAGCAGCTGGATGGTGGCACAGTTTCCCACTGGAGTCCCCACTGCCCCTCCTTCCACTGGGAGCCAGGATGTTTCCAGGACACATCCATCTTGGCCCAGGAGCTCAGGAGCATTGCCAGCTACCTGAAGACAGAGCAATCAAGGGTGCATTGAGTGAATTTTTAAAGCAAAGATAGATTTTCCTTTTTTAAAAAGGCAGTCCACTGGCTTCTGTGGTAGCTGGTGAGGGACTTTTTATTTGTACTTTACTACAGCAGCCAGACTGCAAAACACATGCTGGGCTTGCTTATCTGCCCTTGTACCTTCCATAATAAATGCAAGCCTCACCTGTCCACCACCATTGTTTGGAAGAGGTTTTTCTTTCACAAAACTCGGTTAAACATCTTTCAGCTAAACATCTTTCAACAAACTGAGTTTTTCCCCAAAATAGGAGCAAGTAGAAAAAGATGTGCCTTCGGTCTGTGGTGTGCCAGCAGATACATGGGTGTTTAGCAGGTGGGAAGGCTCAGAACTTCAGAAAAGAGTGACAGCAAGACTGAGGGCTGAAATGTTTGCCCAGGCACTTTTAGTAAGGCAGTGAAGAGGAAAGAAAATAATTTATTCTTTTTTTTTCATGCACTTCCATCCCTCTACAATTCAGAGGGATTTGAACTGCCAGAGTTCACTAAGTGTTTGGACAACTCTCTCAGGCACGTGATGTGACTCTTGTGTTGGTCCTGTGCAGGGCCAGGAGTTGGATAAATGTTGAGATTGTAGATAATCCTTGTGGCTCCTTTTCAACCCAGAATACGCTATGATTCTAATTCCAACTCTGCAGCACCAGCTTGAGGCATGTCCTAATTTTCTGGGACCACTGCTCCACCCCTCCTCACGCTGGGATCTCAGCCGTGAAGATGGGTGGTGCCCCAGGACAGGAGCTGTTTCTCCAGTGGAGTTTCTATCGTCCAAGGAGTGAGCAACAGGAAGGCTTGGGCAGGCAGTGGGCCCCGTGGGTTGCTGCATGTGAAGCTGTGGGATTTGGGACAGAAGGGTGTAAATACACAGGAGCATCTGTCCAGCCTGGGGTTCCAAACCACTGTGCAGAAGAAAGGAGGGAGATGGCAGACTTGAGATCATATTTTGTGCCATTTCCTGTGCCAAATCATGAATCTTTGTCTAATCCCAGTGGTCAGGCCCCTCGGGTGCTTGTGCTGCAGCCAGGCCAGTTTGCAAGAACACAGCCCAAAGGGCTCCCAGAGTGGATGTCAGTAACCATCCAGCTTTGGCAGAACTTTGTACCCAGGAAGTTGCAAAACCTGCCTGGGAAGACGGGCAAGTAAGCAGGCTCCAGGCAGCCCAAGTGCTTCCTTAAAAGGCTTCTGGAACTGATCCATGAGTGGTGTCACACATGGGATTTTCTGAAGTGCTCATCTCCATCCCTGAGCCTGCCGCTTTTGCAGTCATTGGTGAGATTTCACTGAGGGTATGGCAATACCCAGGAGTGAATCACACACACCCTACACATAAAATTTCATGGCCTATGAGCTGTTATCATATGGCCCAGACATTCCTGCAGCCTGAAAAAGCCTCACAGTTCCCTGGAGGGCTCCTTGCCTCAGCACTGGAAGCAGAGCTCTTTGTCCTCCACCTCCTCCTCCTCCTTTCATCTAACACACCGAGCATGGCGAGAGGTGAACTCTCAGAAATGACACCTGCTGTCAAAACAGCAAATAACAGCCTATTATTTATTATCTACTGCTAACCTTCTATTTGTCTGGGTTAGTGGGATAATCAGCTACTGATGGACTTGGTCAGTGATATTCAGTTAGCACAGGTTTCCACAGTGATGTTTTTTTAAGACCTCAGAGAGTAAAGGTGCAAGGTATATCATTAATAGTGTTCTGTTGGTGTATGGACTGCATTATTTTATATATGGTCTAACAGAATATGAAGGATACTGCATTTTATGGTATTTGTGAAGCCAGGATCGAGGCAGGACTTCCAAGCTCACTGTTACATGTTCACATCAAGAAATCTCTACCCCACTGCTGCATTGTTTTGAGCTGTGGATAGAGGTGACACCAGAAATCATTTTGACCATTCACAAGCAGCACCTCTTTTGGAAATGCAGCCAAGTCCTGAACTGAGAAAGCAAACATCAGCAGTGCATAATCAGGCTCCCAGCAGTTCAGGAGAGGAAGTAATAAATAACTTGCCTACCTGGAGCTGCAGGAGGAACCCAGCAGGTTGCATGCAAGGACCCATCTAGGCACTAGGAGGGAAGCTCAAGTGAATTTTCCTGGTGCAAAAAAATAGGCTTGGGTGCTCCTATGGCCACAACACCCAGGCACAATTTTCATGTTTTTTTCCTAAACATTTCTTTGGCAAAACAGTGCACTTTCATGATTTGTCACTTTGTTACTGACACAGACAAACCATTACCAGCCAAATTACCCCCAATTTCTTCTATCCCTAAGCATTCTGTGAAACCAGGGTTCCTTGGGTAAGTTCTGCTGAAATCAAGCAGGTATTTTCCAAAGAATTATGCACCAAGAAGAGTTGTGCTGCGTCCAGGTGTGGAAGGACCCCATGATGCATGTGCCTGCTCGCCCTTTAGAGTCCAGGGAAAGGCTGGGATCTCTTGCAGGAGCACAGGTGACACCATGTCTCAGACCTGGAGATCAGACTCTGGTTCGGACCAAATCTACTCTTGGACAGTTTTATTTATCTCCAGAAGTCTCACACCCCAGGACTGTGGATCTGAACTACATCTTTTAAAAAGACTTTCCTGCCTGCCTTCCGGGGTAGGAACTCAAAGATGGGAGCTTGCCACTCCCAAATGCACATTCCAACTTTGAGTATGTAAATCTGCCTCAGTTTAATTCTCAGTTTAATGTGTTATGCTTCCTTCTTGCCTGAACTTTAAGAAAGTATTTCTTGTTTATAATAATACTAAATCTGTAACATGAATGAGCATTACATGACTGTTTTATTTCTAACTTTAAATAATGGTGAAACATTTTTAATAAAGTGTATATTACATTCCCATATACTATATACACTATGCTTACCTTTAGAATGTGTTTTACTATGTTAGTATACACACTTTTTGTTGGAAGTTTTATCATGGCAAATTATTAAAGGTGCTGCAAATCCATAGTTGCCACTAATTGGTAGAATCACTTGTGTTCAGTATCTGTTAGATTATGAGATTATGCAGTACATTTGTGAAATGATTATCAACTATCGGCTTGCTCTTATTCCTTTTAACTTCAATGGAAGTATGACTGACAACAGTATAGTCATGTGTCAATATGTTTCATTGATAAAAGACATTATGTTCTGAATTCCTTCTTTATTTGTAGCTAGGAGCTCAGTTTTTTGTATTGTTTCAGAGCTGAAAAGCAGTGTAGTGTCAGAGTGACTCATGGATGGAAGTTAAATAGATTACAGTGGGTGATAATGCAGCCTGAAAAGGCTGGGTAAATATAACCCAGAAGGGAAATTTACAGTATTTTTTCCATGAAAGATCAGCTGAACTTTGTGTTTATCACTCAGGAACGTAACAAGTTCTGGCTAGTTCTTGTGTTTTAGACACTTTTCACCTTGCAATTTTGATGCTCTATTTTCAAGCTTCCTGGGAGAATTTAATTTAAATTTTAACTCTCTATTATAGTTTCTTCAGGTAGAACAAAATCAGAACTTTTATTTCAGTGTCCTGAAGTTTTTCTTCGGGGGTTTTTTCATGAAGATATCACACGATGAAAGTGTAACTCCAAAGTGTGACTTCTCAGAGCTGCACAGCGCTTCACATCTGCCCTGACTTGCATAACCTACTCTCTGCATTGAAGAACCATCTTTAACAAGAGAGTTGTTAAAATGTGCTGTGTTCTGTACTGAGAGGTGTGGGCAAGGAAAGGAAAGATTTTCAACTGCCATTAAGAGAACTCCGGCTTCCTCTGACTTACTGTCTTTTTTTATCTTTTGAATTTCATCGAAGAAATTACTTTTGCTGCTTTTAGGAAAGCAGCTCACATACCCATTCCCTGTCATTTTATTTCCATACGTCCCTATGACTGCCTGTTTACAAACATCCTCTGTAGGGAGGGAACAAAAGAAACAAGTAGATTCCTCCACCATGGTCACTTTTGGTCAGAGGTTTCTCTCATCCTGAATATATCCACCACATTTATTTTCCTGCGTGTGCTGTGGTACTCTGTGTGTCTATTCAGGTAGTGGTATGGCCTCCACAGAAACACCCTTCCCAGGGAAAAGTTTTCACACTTCAGGGAAAAAGGACACTTGGATTATCTGTGTGCATCTTTCAAAGCTGTAGCATTTATTCTCCCTTTCTGTTTCAGTCAATCTAGAGTAACACCTCTTGAATCCTCTGTGAATGGAGGGATGAAGAACCTTAACTTGGAAGCATGGAAGGGGCTGGAAAATTGGTGCTTCTTACAACTTGCCAGACATTATGTGCAAGAAAATATAAAAAGCAAAAGGAACCTCATAATGGGTGAATAATTACATTTGTCCTTCCTGTACCGTTAACTGCAAATAATAAAATTGCCAGTGAGTCATACCTGGTAAAATGCTACTGTTCATCCTTCCTCGTGTGTTACATCAAGCTTTACAAGAATACAGATGCACAGGCCACAGTTCACATTCCAAAGGGCTTTTCCCTCTTTTGGGGAAATAAACCGATCAAAGTTATTCCAGGGTCTCTGTGGTATAACAGAGCACGCTGTATATTGAGGCATGACTGTTGTCTTCAAATGTAAATTTTGGAATCAGAGTTTCAGAGAATTACTGAAAAAACGTCTTGGTAACAAGTAACTTTGCAGCCTGAGCCCTGCAAAGAGCAGGGCCAGCTTCAGAGCTAGATGAGATTACCTATAGAATTTTTCCAGACAGGTTTTCAGAAGCCTTTAAGGATATAGGCTCCACAGAGCCTTCACATTCGCCAGGTTTTAAGTTCTGAAGACAAAAAATCCTGAGATTACCCCAGAGAAATATTTGGAAAAATATGTAATTAATTAACTCTCATGTGTACTGCATATTATTTCTGGCATAACGTCTAGTTTTTTACAGAAATATGTTGAATTACGCTCTGTTGATGCTGCATAAAGGTAAATGCATGAAAAAACATGAAGAGGTGTGATGTGTGGTTGAGATAAGCTGGGAGAACAGGGGGCACCTGTGAACTTCACCCCCGCCCAGCAGATGGGTGATGTTTTGCAGGAGAGATCTCTGTTTCTCCTTCCTTTCCTCTCTGCTGAGCAAGGTGAGATTTAGATCATACCTAAGTGCAGGGTCTGTATAGCTTTAATGACACTGGGTTCTCAGCACAATTATAAAAAGGGTTTATTTCTTTGTGCATTAAAAATCAGCAGGAAAGAGAGTAACCTCTGCTGCTACATGATAATTTAATACTGGGGATAATACTGGTATACTGATGAAAAACAATCCAAATGTAAATGGCATTATGGCAGCATTATGAAAAGAAATGCTGGATGAGAGTGCAGATTTATAATTATTTATTGCAGCAATGCAAGATATCTACACTTAATTATGCCATGGTCAAGAGAATAGTTTCAGCCAGAAAGGTTAAGGGAAGGTCATTCCAGCCATACAGGCTGATGGTACATTTACCTGAGGGGAAGAGAACAGGGGTTCAGCTGAGCAAAGACATTTACCTGTGAAATAAGTTTCCCTGTTCCTTGAAAAGGAAAACTTCCATCATCACTGCACAAGAGGCAAGCACAGCACTGTTTGGAGGTCTTGGGAAAAGCAGTAAAGTGCTGCCACCCCAGCATTCCCATGAAGAGTGCACCTCTAATCCATTTATACATATGTATATATATATATATATAAATATAAGTATATATTTACATATATATTTGTATGCTCTGTAACCAGGCTTCACAGCCTCCCTTTCAACAGGAGTCCACTAAGGGTTACTTTGGAAATAATCTTGATATCTTTCATGATAAGAAAAAATTCCAAATTTTCCCAGATCCCAATCCACTGCAAACACTTCTCACAATCTCTAAATACTCAAAACCATTTTGGCACTTGAAGTACATTCCAGCCACTGTAAGTTGTCCTTAAATACCACACGCAAATGTTTACATTTTTGGAAACTTAAGTTTCTGCTTTTTCTTTCTTCCTATCTTGGTCTCACAACGACCAAATTCTTGTGCAGTTTTTGATAGTGCTCATTAACATCAGCAGTTTTATTGTGAGCCCATGGCTAGAAAACCCGTGATAAATCCTGCACTGATCCCTACCTGCCTTCTGTGCTTTGACATGGGCAAGAAGTGTCAGGTTAAGCTCAGCCCACCTGCCTGAGCCGGGCAGGACAGCGGTGGTTTCGCGTGGTTATTCATAGCGTGGGGTGCAGCTTCAGTGGGTAGCTTTTAAATAATGTAAGCCAAAAGTGAAAGGGTAATGTTTACCAAACCTGTTTCAAAATGGCTGATTAATCAAATAAATGGGTGTTTATTGAGGCTGTTGCTAGGTACTTACTGTTATTGAGATAATTGTGTGACTCAGCTAAGCCAGACAAAGAGCTCCACTGTTGCTCTAAAGTAGCGACTGACCAAGTTTGCATTTTACACCAGTCAGGGGAGACACTTTGCTCTTTCTTCCTAGCTTTTTCACAAAGCTAATCACTTAATTCATTTATCTGACACATCGTCCCCTTTTACAGCCAGCTTAAAATGCCTTCCTCCCATAAACCCCAGAAAGACTGACCCTTCTGCAGAACCTTTTCGTCCGCAGTACAGCAGTGAGGAGTTTTCATTACTGACACCAAGGTGTGGACAGACCTTTCTTTTGTGTCTATATTATATTATATTGCATTATATTATATTACATTATATTACATTATATTGTATTATATTAATTATATTGTTATGCTAATATTTAGACTATTCATACCTTTTTCTGCTAAACATCTGCATAAACCATAAAATCATCACCATTCAAAGCACTTTTTTACTAAATAACTGGGTACTTGATTAGACAGGTTATTAATGGAGATTTTATTACAGAAATTGCATAATACAACCCATGGCTTATGTTTTTCATCTAAAAAAAGGAAAACTTCTTTTAGAGACAGCTGCTAATGTATATAATGACAGAAAACTCTCCTTGCTTCTCAGAGGAAAGCTTGGAGTAGATGAAGTCTGAGGTACAGGAAGAGATTTATATCTGCTGATTGGGGAGAACACTAAGAACATATACCTGCACTCCAATTAAATTCCTTCTCACTTATATATTGGTTTTATTATCTTCATGTAACAGGCTTTTTCTCATTCCAAAGAAGCATGTCTGTGTTCTGCTGATGCTAGTCTGCATACCTCAGTGAGTGGTAAAGGATATTTGAAATCACGGGGACATGGTCACTTCGAGACATCAGTCTCAAGTTGTACCAGTCCAAATTTGGAGTGATGTTACCAGCAGTAGTGTTATAACCCGATTTGCACTGATATATCTGAGAGGAGAATTTAACCCTTGCTGGTCATTTTCTGTATCAGATTTTTGGTTTTTTTTAATAGATAAATTAAATGTTATAATGAAGCAGTATTTTGCTTGCTCAAGATTGTATTTCGATTAGAAAATCTTTTGGTGTATGTTAGAGTGATCACAGCAACAAATACTTTAACTTCCTGGAAATGCTCAATATTTATTTAAGAATGCTCCACTAACATTTTCTTTACTGTAACATCCAGGCTTAACTGAGAAATTTAGGTCTTCCTTTGTAACAGATTCTGGAGGATTTTAGATCAAGGTCTGAACCAGGCTTTGAACCAGGAAGTGGGCTCTGTTTGAACCCTTGCTTCTAATTTCTCAAATTAATGTTTTACTAGAACAGTTTTCACTGAAGGAAGAGAGCCATCCTGCAGCTGATCTAACAATTATTACACTCCCAAATATGTTATTGAAAAAAGATGTAATGCCTATGATGGTTTTTTCCTTTTACTGGTCATGAGCAGAAATCACATTGAGCCTATACTGAAGTCTAGAGCCAGCCGCCCAGATATGACAATTTATTAATGGTCTTTGTGGGTATCCAGAGTGGGAAAATCACCGTAGCAAGCCACTGTATAGAGGCAGGTTAATGAGAGATTAGTGAGTGTTAAAGGAAAGTAAGTGAAGGGTGGAGCAGAAATCCCCTCCAAGTTCTGCACATGGCCCCGGGGGGAATTAGTAATAACATGACCCCAGCTCTCTCTGTCAACTCCCTCCAACCTCTAGGACAATCGCCTCTAACTGTCATACTGGTACAATCAAAAACCAGTGTTTTTTCTCTCATCATCACTTTGAGAAGTTGGGGTGGTATTGCCACCCCAACAGGTGGTACAGGATTGTCTCTGCTGGGATTGATGGCAGCAGGGCAAGAAGCACAGTGGGAGAACTAGAAGAGGGTCTAGACGCAATCTTTTCCGATTTTCCAATCGTTTTCTGATTTTTTTCAGGGGACAGGAGCCATTAGCAGAAGCCAGCTTTTTCTTCAGAAGCATGTGTCAAGTGTCCTCCAGCGGAAGGTGATAACGGTGATAACCAAAAATACAAGAAAATGTTAAGAAGCAACAACTCTTCCTCGGCTGTCCCCTAACATGTCTCAGAACTGGGAAGTTCATCTGCCTGCTGAGAGTGCATCAAGAGCCTTTCCAAGGTCTCTTACTCCATGTCCCTGCTGTGGGGAGCAGCAACCATGAGCTCTTTTCTCCCTGCAGCTTTGGGCAGGAGAGAAAAATATCAGCCTTTTTGATATAAAATTATTTTACAGG
>VYZQ01021204.1:12050-39399 GCA_013400655.1 Mystacornis crossleyi
TACAGGCTGGATACTAAAGATATATACCCCACCTAGCTAAGGGCTGCTAACAACATTTTTTGACAATGTAATTTACTAGCAAGTTCAATAGCAACAACTACCCTTCAAAACACTTCCTCTCAGGTAGAAATTTGGATTTTTAACTCAATTATTCTTGAGTTGTTTTTTTTAAACCCAGAATTTGACTACGTTGCATTTTCCCTGAAAACAGTGGGAGACATTTTTGGTGAAGGGGGTCTAGATACTGAAAATACTTCGTCTTTCAATCCCTTGAGGCTTGGAAAAAAGGAGGTATACTTCAATTGATAGCTTTTTCCTCTTTTAAATTCCCAAGGTAACCTTTGGTTTTGGATTTTTTTTCCTTCTTTTTATTTTTCCCCCTGTTTGCAAACAAACAGAATGAAAGAAACTTTTTTTTTATTTTTAATGAAATACTTTGGTTCTCCCTGATAAATACTTGCTTTTGCCTTCTATACGGCCCAGCCAGACCTTGCTTACAGACTGCAAATCCTCAAGGGATTAATTCTACCAGAAGACACGATTCCTTTCATTCCTTTTACATTACCAGTTCCTTGGACAATGCTAAACAGAGCCAGGAATGCTGCTCCACACCCTTGGTCCTCCTAATCTAACATTTTCCCAAGGGAGAAGCAGCCTGTTGGAAGTGGTAGCAGCACTGCCACCTTCAACCTGAGCAAGCATGACTGGCTGGACTGGTGAAATGGTTTTGGATTCGGGTTGCCTTGCAGCAGCCTCATTATGCCACACCTAGGTCATGTGCAATATGAACCGTCTTGATGACGGACAAATTGTTTATTTTTGTTTTAACCCTGTAATCGGTTTATGTATTTGCACAATTTCAAGTAGTGGGTGGGAGGGAGGGAGCGTATGAAGGGAAAGCTGCGTCTGAACTTTACTGCTGCTGACCGAGTTGTTTGTTGAATGTATTTACCAGAAATTGCAGGAGTCACAGGAAAACAAAAGCCAAAATATCTGACATTTGGTACCATCTGATGCATAAGGTGAAGCTGGAAAGGCACTTCCCAAGTTTTATCTTAAGGTGGTGTACGTATTTGGGTTGTTTGGATAATATCTGGACCATTCAGCATCTCACCGGGGAGCACAGAACAGCTCTCCACTGACACCAACCTGTTCAGACACCGCTGTACCGCAGGGAGCAGCTGCACATGCAGAGCATGGGCTGGGTGCGGGGTCAGTGCCTGCAGAGAGCCTCGAGAAGGTCGAGAGTTGTGTGTTCTGCCCTGCTCACATTCCTGTAGCACCGAACCAGACCCGGGAGTAGAGACCCCCTGACCCTCTCTGAAGAGCCTGTCCAGATCTTCCTCCAGACAGAGCAAGTAAGTCAGGCACGTGATCCTGATGGCACTGGAGGGTTTCCTTACCTGCAACAGGACTTCTGCATGTATTCCTCACACTGCAGAGCAAAGGGATGCCCTGAGCTAACATATCTTGCAATATGTATGTCCTTCACTGGGACAGTGTCCTTGTTTATGGCTCCAAACTGCTCTGTCTGGCTGTATCCTCATGTCTCTCTGCAGTTGCATCAGTTTGGCTTTGTTAACCCTCCCCTATGATTAACAGTCTGAGCTGCTGTGCAGAGTACATAGCACAGTGAGCTCTGGGGTGAAGTTTGCAATATGTCCTCACTTCAACTTTAAAATAGTAACCTCTTAAATAAAAGCAGCTGCACAGAGCAATTAGCAGGCATGAAAATTAAAAAAAAAAGCTTAACAATTTGATTTGGGAAGCCTCTGAAGAGTCTGTGCTCCTCTCCCTGGGAACTACAGCTTTACAAGTTCAGTAAATAAATTACTTTCCTTTTCGCCCCCTTATCCAGGTACGAAATATTTTTTTTTTCATATAAGAAGATTTAACAATAAATATTAGAGGGTCACATATACATGCACAGAAGCACACACGTGCTTACATGTCCCAATTAAATTGCTACTGCTTTAGCTGTAGGCGGATGCATTTGGAAATTGGAGAGTCTGTTTTACTGAAGAGATATGGGAAACACTTTGGGAAAGTGTTAAAGGGCATCTAAATTGCATGCTGAAGCAGTGTAGTGCCCAGGCGCTTTCCTGTAGGAGAACTAGTGCCACTTCATTTATAATGGCAGTGCTTGCAGCTTGCATTAAAGAGACCCTGGGTTTTTTGAGTGACCTGCAGAAATAATGGGAAGAGATTCCTTCTTGGGAATTTCACTGGATTTCTTTTTTCCATTTGGAGGCAAATCCAGTTGCCCCTCCAGTTAGCAATGGAGGAGCACATGGAGACATCCTTATCACCTTTCAGTTGATCACAGGGGTTTTCTAGGTCCTTCCAGGACTTGACACCACTGCCAGGAGCACTGCAGCTTTTGCACCTCCTTTGCTGTCACTGTGGAGGTGTCACCCCATCCCTACCACTGCAGCCTGTCCAAGGATGTTGAGGCCAAGGCTGTCTGCTGGTTTTCCATCACACATCACTATGTGTCTCATGATGGAGAACTTCGGGGGTGGATATGGGGGAAGACTGGTGGTGCCACCCTCTTTCCTCCCTCCTCCCTTTTCTGTTCTCTTAAATAAAAATTTGAATCGTTGTCTTAAGCAGACACCCAGGGAAGAGCGAAAACTAGTTGAGTGTATGTAGTGTGTCTCCAAGTGTTTTCCCAGCCTCCAGGTACTCCAAAATCAGGGATTTTCTGAGTCTGTTCAGCAAAGCTGTTTCAACCCTCTCCATAAAGCCACATGTCACATCAGCACATCAGACTAACTCAGAATGATGAAATCCTCCCAGAAGAGCTGTTCCTCAATCCAGCTAGGCCAGACTCACCCGCTGGAGGTTCCTCACACAAATATTCAGACACTTGGGAAACGAAATGACATCTCTGTCTTGGTGACAACTGGCACTTACCATCATCCATGATCCTGAAGGTTGAAAATAAGCTGCAATTTGTTGGGGAATGTCCAGCCCACTGCTGGCCCCAGTGAGGTACCAGGGCTTTACCTCTGCCACAGAAGCAGCAACCACAGAAAGCTCACCGCTGCTGCCGCCAACCTCTGAGTCCTCTGAGCTCCCTAAAATTGCCATTTGCTCACCTAATCTACCTCCACCACCTCAGTTTACTCTTGGTGGCTTACGGTGAACCTGCATCACCCTAACCCCTCCACCTCAGCTCTGGGCACAGCCACAGGTCAGTCTGCAATGGCCCTGCTCTGCAGAGGGATGAGCCACATTTCGGCAGAGGCCTTGCTGCAGCAGACCCTCCTGAGCAGTGCCCTAGCAATCCCTGCCTCTTCCCGTGCTTTATTTCTCCCCCATGCTCCTTTGCCCCATAGCTGCAGGCTACAATTACTAATAGTAACTAATAAAGTGGCAGAGCAGCTCCAGATGAACTGGGAGAGGTCAACCTGAAAGCAGTGCTTTAAGAGCAGCCAGAAAGTAATTGTCCAAGAGCAGCCTGAAAGCAATTATACTCCAGCTAGCATTACCCCTCTGCATAAATAACTCCTCCTGACCTCTCCAGGCCTTTGATTTGCTCTGTTTGAGGAGCTCTGCTGCTGCTGTCCCCCCTGGCAGGTCTCACCTCTCTGAGCAGCCATTCAGGCTGGGGCTGCACCTCTGCCCACACCAGTTCACCTGGAGCCAGTGACCTGAACAGTGTCTGCTCTTCCGTGGGCTCCTGGCAGCTCCACGTGATGGCATCAAGTGGGCCCCTCACAGTGCTCTGCAGCATCCTTTCAATACTCTCTGGATTATTTTTACCTTTTCCTTCGGGCTTGTAAATGTACAAATTGTGTCTTGATGCTTTGAAAGCTCACATTTGGTATCTACAAAGAGGAGCTTTCCCGATTTTTCCCAAGAATGCTGTAGAAGTGGAAGAGGCCACTCAGCAGCCTTTGAGCTAAAAAAACCCTCACCATTTCCATGTGACCTTATAAATGTTAAACCTTCACATGATTTCAAGCAAGTGCAAGAATTCATACCGGACAAATGCCCAGGTGCGTATGAAATGCAAAGTCCCTCCCTCTGTTGCAGAAGGCCCTGTGGTTTGAGTGAGAGAGGCTGGGACACCACTGTGGGTAGGTTGGACACCTGTTTGCCCGATTCCCGTGGCCTGCCTGGACCAGATGGGACAGGGACAAGGACAGGATCTGGGCTGGGTGGATGTCTGATCCCACCTGGTTGTGTGCAACCATGCCTGTGCTCTCTTGTAGTGAGCAGTAAGACTAAAGGGAAAAAAATTTCAGCAGATTTTACATGATAATTAATATATTTATAAGGGAGATTGCATGATGTGGTGAGTACAGTGCAGCCTCCTCACCTTTTAGACTTCTTCCAGCCTTTTCCTTCTCACTTCAGTCACAGCCATTTCCAACTGTCTAATTTGAAGGCCTGATCCATGTTATATCAAATAAAAGATCAAATCCCTTGCTTTTCCAGGAGCAGGGCCAAAAGTGAAACTCCTGTGTTTTGTCTGGATTCAATCCCAGTTTCTTGCTGATATTAGAGATACCTGGAATTTGGCCCACATGGTTTAAAAATCTCAGGAGCTTTGAGGAAAGTGGGAAAGCAGTGTCAGATTTTTGACATAAGTATATGCTGGAGAAAAACCTTCAGGTTTTAGCTGAAGTTCACACAGTTAGCCCTGTTCTGGATGAATCATAATAAATCCTTTATCCTAATTGTACTTAGGATTCCATCACAGAGCTCTCTGCAGAGATTATGACTTAAGAAGAGGAAAAGAAAATGGTTGCAAAATATGGGAAATGTGAAAGAGACTTTTGCATAACTTACACTCTGTAGCAATGAATCAGCATTTTCCAGGTCCCCACTAAATATTCAGAGCATTTTATAAACACAAGAAGGTTTGTGAATTAATGAGAACACAATACCTGGGTGCTGCAAAGCATTTGTACTAATTAGATAGCATCCTTTACCCAAACACAAGGGTGAAATATCACATAAGAGAAGTAGCAATGAAAATGTTGCAAATGAATGCCTAAATGTAGGTTTTTTATCTATAGTAAGAATGAAAGTCTGTTGTTTGGTCTTCAGAAAAGGTGTCAATAAGCAGTGTTGTTTCCCAGCATGTTTGAAATTCAGGACACTGTTTAAATACCTCGCTGTGGAATTAAGAGTCTATTTAAGGTCTTGCTATTGATGTTTCACCTGGTAAATATTTGAGGAATTTGCAATAAATATTTTTTCCACATTTTTTCTCAGTTGCGTATGAATCAACAAGTCCTGTGATTTTTTAAAGGCAAATTTGTGTTGCTCCCTGCTGCACAGTATATAGGAACTCCAGGTATTTTATAGAAAAAATACAGAAATTATCAAGAGTTGCATATGAGTTGTTGCTCTTTTATGCTAAAACATGTTTGTTAGGTGTTGATGTTCTGACCTCACAAATATTTATGCCAATATATAACTTGAGTCAAAGGGGAAACATTGCTTACATGTGTGACATTACTTACAATCACAAAAATGTGCAGGACTCGGGTTTCATCTTGTAAACCTTCATTTACTGAAATTAAAATCATAAGAGGTTGTGTTATTTCAAATAGCATACATTTTGACAACATCTTTTGGATATTTTATCTCATAGGGCGCTGCACATAATTTAATGGTTTATTATTGGAATGGCTCTACTGCAACCAGGTGACAGGGCTGTTTGTACCTTCTACATGAAGGAGTATGGGATCACCCTTCAGCCTCCCTTGGGTTTCACTGCAGCTGCCCCGAACTGATCTGGGATCTCAGCAGCAAAAGTCTTTTCACCAGGAAATGTCGAAATGCAAAATCCAGTATTTTTTCAAAAATATGTTGGATTTGATCAAACCCACTCCGAGAGTTGCTTTTAGGAGTAAAAAAAAAAAAGAATAAAAAATTCTTATTAAATTTAGAGAGGCCCATTGCAGACTAGCAGAGCAGAGAAGCATCTGCCAGTTCTCAGGAGCCCTATTTTCATTAACGGGTTGGGCTAAGGCAGAGTAGAGACTTAAACCTTGTTCCCACACAGAGGCAGCCTGGCTGTTTGGTTTACCTTACTCTTCACTTGCCACATTTCCTGGCCAGTCCCAAGGGTGATGTGTACTCCTGACACATTAGTACATGTTGGGAATTACAGCAAAAGCTCTTTGGAAGGGCAGCAGCACCACATCACGAGTACATCTGTGCCCCAGGATTGCCTCTGAACAGTAAAGTAGCTAAAGAACAAAATTATACAAAATGCAAGCCATCAATAAACACATTTTCATGCTGGGAACTCTGTGAAACGGCAACCTTTTGTTTTCTAAAGGGAATCTATCCAGCTGCCTACCAGGTTATTACAGCACCAGAGTTGCATCACTCCCAAGTACACTACAGAGAGCACCAATACAAAGGCATCAGAACAATGAAAGATGACTGTGACAATTATTATGTGGGATGTAGCTCTTGCCCTATTAAGCAATCTGTTTCCCACTCCTTTAGGACAACCTGAATATGCTTTCAGCAATCTTGCTTCATTCCCTGGCAGGATAAAGATTACAAGGCTTTTAGAAAGGAGCTTGAGATGGGAGAACCCTTTTAAAACTATTTTGAGACTAGTTCAGTCCCTGGAGAAAATTTGTTTTAGGTAAAGACAACGTAAAACCAGATCAACAGGAAATTCTTGTCAAGGACTTAGAAACAAACAACTGCTGCATGGAGCATCCTAACTTCAAACACCTTAATGCAATAATTTGTTTTTAATCATCCATGAGATGGAAAATATGAGGAAAATGTAATATAAATGTCCAAGAATAACAGCGGTTAGTTGTTTGAATTTAAAATCAAAGGCAGTTTCCGTGCTGTTGAAGGTTTCCATACCAGTGGGCCTGGGGGAACTCAGGGTGCAGGAGGTTTCCATCTGCCAAGGACAGGAATAAGTTGCGCTCGTCCTCCTCATATCCTCCTGCAGCCGCATGTGCTGGGATAGCACTGCAAGGAGCTGTGCTGACGGGGCAGTGTGGCTTTACTGATGCTCCTTGGGGGTGAGTGGGTCTGGTTTGAATCATTCCTCTTGTGGAGATCCTTACCTGGTGCCAAAGTTTTGCTCCAGCCACACCTGGCAGCCGCCTCACCTGGACCTTTGGAGTGTCCGCAGGCACTGCCAGCGCTGGGAGCCTGTCGAGCACTCTGAGAGGTCTAGAGACAAAGTAGTTAGAGGTCCACCTTGGAAAGGCCCGTCTTATTTCCACGGTGATAAAAATAAAATGTTTCTACCCACTTTGCAGGGGCTCTCAAGCCTGGTTTGATAGAAAGGAAATAAATTTTTATCGTGGGGAAATGGAACACAGAAAATCTCCGACGCACCTGACTACTTCTTTTGGTGCCTAAATACCTTTGAAAGTCCTGCCTTGAGTGCCAAAGTGATGATGGATCACACAGTATTTCCTTTTTATTATTGCACTGCATCCTTTGGGCCTCACATTAACATAATTAGGGCCATATGGCACCAGAATCTTTGTTGGTTCAGACCAATGCAACTCCTTTGAAGTCAAAAAGCCTGTGCCAGTTTATACCTGCTGAAGATTTGGTTTATGGTCTGGGAAATAAAGGGGGGGAGGGGGGGTGGGGAGGGACCCAGGCACTTTTGTAGTTAATTAAGAACTACATAGATGTATTTGTGCCCCGCTGCTGCTGTCCACCAGGACCAGTGCCTAAAGTGCCTTCATGGCTGTAATAGCCTTTGTGTGATTACCTCTCACTGTCAGCTGCTGTGCCTCTCCTTGTGACTCAGAGTGTTTCAGTGGCTGCAGGTAAAACTGCATGCAGTGAGTCAGAGTCATCCAGCCACCTCTGGATAGCAACCAAAAACATCACATTACCACTGGTCCTAAGGAGGCCAAGAATTGCCTGAGCAACAGTAGTCTCTGTGCAAAGGAATTATTCTCACTTTTTCCGCCTTGAATTTATTGTGAAAACACTTGACACTTATGAGTAAATAAATTCTTATGAAAATATCTGCTGGGTAACACCAAAAAGATAATGAAATGTAGAGAAAGTAAGTCATGTAAATCCAAAGCACAAGGCTGTGGAATTAGAGCCTTGGAGCAGAGAAATATTGTGACTGAATGAAACTTCAAAGCCCAGAACCAAAATTCACACTCCTGAAGCCTTATACAGGGCACCTAGATAAAAGTAACTTGTAGTGTCAGAAATGTTGCAGCTAGTGTCACTGAAAGCTCTGAGCTGTCAGTACCTGTAAAACTCTGATAACTGGCCACCTGGAAAGTAGAGTCATGTCTTTTGAGAAATTGAAATGTGGGTTTGTGCCTCCACATTCTGCACAGTTCCTGTAATGATCCTAAAATGATGTTTCAATTCCAAACACTTCCCAGTTTTGAGGCAGTTCATATTCACATCTATCCAAGGCTGGTCTTGAGTGGATCAGAAATCCATGTCCTGCAGGAGCCATGGTCTGAGCCTCAGGGCTGGCTGTCCTCCACCCCTACCTCAACTCACCCCCAGGGCTCAGACCTGTCCTGGGATGTAGCAGCCCTGGTCACCACTGCACACATGAAATGCATTCCTGGAAGTCCCCCAACAGTGCCAGCTGGCACCAAAATGGGCCCAATACAGAGTTTTCTGCTTCACAGTGCTGTAGGTCACATGGAGAGAAGGATAATCTGAGCGCTCAGCTATGGGCAGCAAATACCCAAGCTAAGTCTGGACCCCAAACATGCCTTGGCCACTTTGCAAATCCCATACTCTGCCTGTCAGCTGAGCCACTCTGTGGTCACTGCCTTTTAAATAACCCCTTTTAATCATAGAATCACACAACATGCTGTGTTGGAAGGGACCCATCAGGGTAATCGAGTCTAACTGCTAATGAAGGAAGGCAAATTTTGGTCTCAGGAGGTTTCTGAGATGTGTAGTAAAGGGGGCCTGAGATTGCACTGTCTGTCTGCTTTTTCCAGCTCTCTCAGTTTACCCAAGAACATGTAACCACTCCATGCAACACGAGCTGTTCCTGTGTCCTTGGGTGAGAACAGCAGCATTGTGACCTCTCTGTGTTCTCAGGCACCAGGGTTTGGTTGGGGGTATTTATACCACAGGCATATCCATGACAGTGGAAGCTGTCCCTAGCCATGGTGAGGGTGTTGGAACTGGGTGATCTCTGAGGTCCCTTCCAAAACAAACCATTCTATGGCTGCATGATTCAATCAGATATAAAGGCAGCTCCTGAGAAAAGGGGCACTATCAGCTCTTCCCAGGTGCCAGCAGGGAGAGAGCAGCAGCAGGACAAGGTGCAGAGGTGCCAGGCAGAGCCCTTGCCAGCCAGGCACAGTGTGCCAGATGTTGCTGGACCCAGGGATGCTGGGCAGAGGTTTGTGTTTCCCCTAGGTGTAGCCGATTTTCTAGATCATATCTGTTCTTAATCTTCTGCTACTATGCACAGTTAAATATTTCACAGTGGTTTTATCAGCCAGCTCTCAACTGGGACTAGGAGCTGGTTATTCTGAGGAATTTCCTGCTTCTAAATTAGACTATCACAGGGCAGAGAGGGCGCATCTCTGACCACAGCTTCAGCACATGAGGATTCCCTCCATATCTCACTGGGTGGCAAAGTGATCTTATGTGGCCATTACCTCTTGGTAGCAATAACGAAGATCAGCAGCCTTTTGTTAGAAGATGTTCGGGTAACAAAAACAGTGCCAAGCTTTGAACAGGCTAAAGAATGTGAATTTAGACAATGAGACCAAAATTTGGTCTGTGTGAGAAAGTCACTTCCCCAAAAGAAATTTTAAAACCCTCCATCATCTCATATCTCATCAATGCAAATCAATCTAATCCAAATATGGAAAAATTTTCTATGGAGATGAACAGATTGCAAAAAGACTTGGATAGTTGTGAGGATTTCTAAGAAGGGAAGAACTGTAGGTCATCAGGGATGGCAGTTTAGAGTCAGTCAATACAATATAGGGTCATTCAGTCCCTCATTTGTGGGAAGAGGGGAAGCTCTGGCTCCAGCAGGTTGGTGGAGTGAGGGACAGTAGCTTCCTCCATCCTCTTCCTCTCTGTGATGCAGGAAAAGTGGATAATTGTGTTCTAAATAGCAGCACACAGAGTAATTATCAAATTGTAGTGACTTTCTTACCATAAAAATCAGCAATTGATTCCTTGTCTGCATATGCAGTAATGTGAGTGAGTTCTAAGTTGAATTCTTAGCACTTTTTGACTATCCCAACTTGAAAAATCCTAGTTTATCTTCAATGTTTTGGTGTTGATGCCACTGTTTTAATGTGGTTACATAACTCACGGCAATTAAAAGCATTTCATTTAACTTGTTTTGCAGGTTACATATCACTTTATACTTCACAAGTGCCCTCCATGAAATCATCTTTGTGCTTTTGGTAAGCATTCATTATATCCTGTGCCACTGCAGCAAGGTTTGGCAGGAGTGTCACAGTCAAATTGATTTGACAGAGCAGAGTCGAACACCTGCAGGTGCTGAAAGAGATCAAAAAGATTGTTTTTGGGGGCTTCAAAACTGCATAATTCAGACTTCTTTAGCTCTATCCCAAACCAGCATAGAGTCGGGACAGTGGAAGATATTGAGCTTTGACCTTCAAAAGCATTTATACATTCAGGTTTCAGAGCAGGGCACTTCCCTGGACAGGGATAAGCAGCAGAACAGGGAAGATGCTGCTTAAAATGTAGGTGTTGGAGAAACTGAAGTGAGAGCTGTTTTGCTTGGCTGCAACAAGCCAAAAGACTGAGGCTCAACCCTCCCCTCTCTTGGTCTAACTTTACGTTTTACCTAATGATGGAATGACACAAAATGCTCCTGGCAAGGGGAAGACATGAGTTTCCATCTGCCCATGGTAAGGACAAGGTCAGACCTAGACTGGTTACTCCTTTCTGGGAGTGCTCCCCAAGCTCCAAAGTGGTGTTTCTACACTCACTCAGGTGTTGAGGAAGTCACTGTGGCTTCTCTGGACTTCTCTGGCCTTTGTGCCTTGTCTAAGGAGCCAGAAAATGACCATCCCCTTAAGCAGAGAGTGGCTTGAGAGGAGGCTACAGGGCAAGAGAAGGGAAATCAGGAGAAATATGAGAAATGGTTGATGATAAGAATCAACCCGTGTAGGAAACCATATTCACAGTCCCATGTAAAGCTTTTCCTGGCTGGCAAGGGAACAGGTATGTGTTGGAGCATATCACCAAGCTAGTGCCTATGCCAGGCTGGCAGCACTGGCAGCCACCTGCCAGTTCATCACACCCTGGTTCTGTCTGAGTCCATCACAGAGACCACCACCAGCAATCCTGGCATTGCCCTGTGTTGTTTGCTCTTCCTCCCACTCCCCCTTTCTGTCTTACACAAGCTAATAGTAAGTACCCAAATGTTTCTGAAATGCGTCGAGTCCCAGCAGTGTCCACTTGCAGGTGACTGGAATCCCAAATATAAACTGTTCCAACCTATTTCTCACTTGAGTCCAAGCACTCCCAGCTTGTCACCACCGACTCTTTTAGCCTAATTTGGTCACTTTCCTCTAGGGCCCAGGTCTCTGCCATCTAACTTCAGCACCAGGCAGAGGAGCATAAGGTTGGAGCAAACCTTTGCCTCCTCAGGGAAGCATGACAGGAGGGGAAGCAGTCAAACCCCTTTGGACCTCATATCCCTGGTATAATACTATTAACTGACTTGGCAGGAATAGCATAAGGCTTAATTAGTAGCTATTTGTAAAGAGCATAAAGATAATTTGAAATGCAAGATGATGTATTAACCTGAAAAATTAGTCTAATTAAATGCTTGAAATTGCTATTAGGTACCTAACATTATTAGAGCAGAGGCTTTATATCAATATTGTAATGCACGCACAGTTTTGATTTTCTTTTTGAAAAATACTTCCATAAATTTAATTACTGGTTAATTATTTTATCCCCATTAACAATAGTAATATTTTAAAATAATGTTGGCTTCTCTGTGTCTTTCAGGCAGATGTGACTAACAATGGTTTTTGTTTCTAAGAAATTAATGCCTGAGATGAAAACACAGGAAAATATCCATTTAAAAAAAAAATCATCTTTCAAAGGACTATAACATGCAAATTTGGCTCCACAGTGAATTGATATAGACAGAAGTGTAAACTTTCCATCCAGGCAGATTCACAGTTTTCTGGGATAAAGGGTTCATGATGTAGAATCTAACAGCGGCTCATGAAAAGCATATTCCTGTTCCTCTTTCCCATCCACTCCCACTGTTCCCTTGGACCAGTAACAGTACTCTGACCTCATTGTGAACCACGTTGTGGTGCTCACCCTCGGGAACCATAACCCCACAATGTACAAAACAATTTCTGGGGGACTGAATCCCTGAATCAGCTTACTGTAGAGTAAGACGAGTGGCAGAGCAGAGGAGAGGTGGGAAGAGCATGTGCAGCCAAGGGTGGAGGAGAAAGCAAAGCAGGAGCACTGTTTTAAACACCAACTCCTCCCAAAATGGCTTTATTTGTACATAAAGCCGTGCTGTCAGAGGTGAGAGGCAGCCACTATGGCACACTACTGTCAAGCAAGGAGAAAACAATTAATAGCCATGCAAACTTGTTGTGATCAGAGATGCAGCTGATCTCAGGCCTGCTGCAATTTAGATTTGCTGAGGACAGGAGCCAGGAACAAGAACAGTTCCACTGAAACCTCTCTCCTGCTTCCCCATCCATGCAGTACCATAAGGAAGTAGGTCAAGAGCCTGTGTTTGATGGTGCAGTGCTGATGAAACAGAGCAGACGTGCACCTACACTGCACAAAGATAGAAAACATTCATGTCAGCTCCAACCAAAGGCTCAGCCAGTCAATAATCATGTTGCCAACAGGGATCAAAAATGGACACCTCGGGAAAAACACAAGGAAAATGCAAATATAGCATGATGCTTGCCCCATGTACTCTGTCAGCCTACACATGCCCATAGCTTACGGGCTCAGGCACCGTGTAAAGAACCATTTCATTCTGTGAGTTTTGAATTTGCACCACTTATCTTTGTTTTCATCTTGTAGTGACAGTAAAACCGGGCAGTTCTTCTCAGCTGTCCCTCTTCATGATTTTACAGACATGTATCTCAAAGTCCTCAGTTGCCTCTAGTGGTAGATGAATTGAGGCACACATGGGTCTTCCTCATGTAGTGACCATCCTCTGCTTTCTCTCCTCCCTGCTGGCCTTCTTGGGTATTCCCTTCCCGTGTGTGGGAAGCTGGATCCTTGATGGATGGCAGAAAGGACAATATTCTGCAAGGTGTAAGGTGATAAGGAGGACATAAAAAGAGGAGAGCCTATACCATAAAAATATTAGTCACTCAATTCCCAGAGGAGATGCAAGTGAGAAGGCTGGGGTTCCTCTGCATGTTCCTTTTCTGTATCAAGGTCTGTCAGTGAGCCATCCTTCATTCTTCTAGGAAAAAGTAATGTTAGTTTTTCCTGGTATAAGACTATTGAAGGAAAATTCTACTGTTCCTTTTATTAACCAAATACTTTGAAGACTTTCCATACAGTCATGATTAGTCACTACTGACACATCCCATCTACACTGCTTTCAGAGCTGCACACCATGACCACTGTATGACCTATAAGGGAATTGTTTAAAATGTATTTAAGTGAATCCTTTTTAAGAGGTATTCTCCATGTGCTTAAGGGCAGGTGTTTTAAGGACCTAAATGTGCAGGTAGGGGTTTAGCAGAATTTGGATGTAAGGGTCACATGTACATCACACACCTAAGCACTACAGAAAACTGCACGAGAGCTGAGACACCCATGAAAGTCACATTACAACCCTAAGATACTGTGGAGAACTTGGAAATCACAGTCTGTGATTTATTTTATAGGTATTTGTATTTTTACTTTTGTTGGCATTTCCTCAGTGTCTCCATCCCATAAGAAGAAGTAAGAACACATGAAATAAGGCATTCAAGAGATAGGGACACATCAAAGTGAAGTATCTCCAGGGAAAAAAAAAAAAAAGGAAATACCAGTATTGTTGTGCAAAGACTCAATAAGACCTCATTTGATCATCCTAACATAAGGAAAGACATATTCAAACTGGAGCAAGCTCAGAGATAAGTAGTCTGAATGGCTGAAAGAACTGGGAGTCTATTAGACAAGGAGAAAGAAGAACACCTTGGCTCCTTAACTGATCACATCCAAGACTGTGTTGTATAATATGGCTGTTATACAACATGAGAGTACATGTGAGACATGGAAAAGATGCTTAAGGAAAAGGAAAATGTTGGTGCAGCAAATTATTTATAAGCTAGCCATGAATAAGGTTAGGCTGGAAATTGGAAAGAAGTTTCTTCCAGAGGAATGTCACTCTCTGAGCCTTTGTCAGAGAAACAAACAATCCAGTCACTTGTAAGCTTAAACAGTTTGTGAAAGGGATTATATCATACGGCCATAAGATTATATCACAGCAAGTCTCTGCCAGTCCTATTTGCCAACATCCTTATACCCAGATAGAGCTGAGCCAGACAAAAACAGCCTACAATGAATGGGGAACTTGGCACAGGGATCAGACTGTGAAACTTCCTTGTAAAATTGCAATCAGAAACCTCCTTTTGGGAGATCCACTGAAGAAAGCAAAAACATTCAGTAAATATTTCTGTATTGGCAAGAGAGAGAACAGAGGATTTCTATGGCTTCCCAGACCATTAACAGCACAATGGTGAACTTGTCAGAGAATCAGTGGGTCCAGGTAACTTGAACTCTAGAGCCACAGAGGAGATAGGGGACGGAGACTTAGTGCCCTGATGATAAACACTGGAAAAACTGGAAAGTTCAAAAAGGAAGAAATGGTCCCATGTTAAGGTAGTCACACTTGGAAATCAAGATTATTTGCATAACTACAGGCCAGGTATCCCACCACTCTCAGACAAGGTAATGGGAATAATTCCATTAGCAAGATTCATTTCACAAAGAAGGCACCAATAAGAACATAATTCATGGCTCACTGTCTTATTCAGACTAGTTTCATTTAATTATTGGGGGGACTGAACAGCTGAGTAGTGATGTTAAATAGAGCTTTTCAGAGCTTGGTGCTCCTGTAGCATTGCAATTATAAAGACCAGCACACACTGCCAGTAAAGCACACATTAATTGGACTGTGAACATGATAATTGATAGGTCTCAAACAGTGACTGTCAATGGGGAATCATCTAATGATGAACTGCGGGGATCAGTATATACTCAATGCTACTCAAAATTTTCTACACTGTTCTGGGAGCAAATATAAGAAACACTGCTGAGATAATTTGCTGTAGGTGACACAAAGTTTGACAGAATGATAAATAATGATGAAGATAAGGCTGTCATCCAGAATCATCTGGAGAGAGAGCTAAATTGAGCCGATTCAAACAACCTGTGTTTTAAATGAGAGAGATGGAAAATGACAGGTTTCATAGCAAAGAGACCTGACCATCTGCAGAGTGAGGCTGCCTCTGAAAAGCCATTACACTGGAAGGATTGAGAGATCCTATCTGTCAAGCAACAATATGAACTCCCACAGTGATAGAAGAGGATAAAGCAATTTCCGTCTGAACAAGCAAGGAAGTTGTTTAGTAGCAGCAGAGAAGGTATTTTGCCTCTCTAATTGTCTAAAGCTGATCCTGAAAAAAAAGTCTTGCAGTTCTGGTGCCCTTTTTAAAGTACTCTGGCAAACTGGAGAAGTCAAAAGAAATGTCATGGGAATTAGCTGAGCAAAACACTTCTAATGAGAAATACAGACTCAGCCTCCTCAAATTATCAAAAACAAGAGTGAAGGGAGTTTGACTACAGTATGTGCATTTGTTTTGCAAAACTGAAACCTGAAAAAAAGAAAGGGATAATAAAAGCCATGTGCAGCCAGGGCTGCACACTGTAACCAGGTGAATTTTGAGGAAACAAAAGGCACTTTTCTAACAGCACATGTACTGCAGTATCAGAAATCACAACCTGTGGTGTGTTCATCCAGTGAGCACTGCACACCTCAGCAGCCACACGTGAGCTGCAGGGCTCTGAGGAGGGGAAGTGTGTGGTTCCATCGAGTTCTAATTCCTTACTGCAGTTTGGAGAGTACTGTTGTTGTGTGTAATGGGACAGGAGCTTTCACTGCACTGCTGATGGACAGCATGGGATATGCATGACCCTTGGTGTGCATGAAGCCACTGAGCATATGCCCTTTCTGCACCCATGAATTGGGCTTATTTCTGTCTGCAAACCGCTGTGGGATGGAAAGAAACAATTTGTGAGTTGGGTCACATAGCAGGACAATGCATAACGATATTAATTGAGCCTGACAGCAAACACTCCAAATGTTGACGAGTTCAAGCTTTTTAAAGTGCGGGCCAACATCCTCATTACAGCCAGAGCTCGGTGCTGATTGAAAAGTGATGTTTTGTGCTCCTGGAGTGCTCGGGGCTGTGGGCATCCCTCCCAGCCACCACACTGGCAGCAGAAACTGTTTGGTCCCATCCTGGTCCAGCCCTTTTATGGGAAGCTTGTGTCAGATCTGCCTTTTGTGTGAGTAGCTCCTCAATAGTCAGGCTGAGAGCAGAGAAGCAGGTATGGGGGAGCCTGCTCTGGCAGCTCTGGAAGGGGTGGCACTGACCACAGGGTGACAGGACGTTGCAGGACACTTGGCTGAAGCCTCTCCAGTGGTTTCCCAGCACAGGGAAGCAGATGTCAGCCTGGCTGTGAAACCAGAAAGCTGTGATAGAGGCTGAGCAAAAGCTCCTGGCCAGTATGTCTTCCCCAGCCTTTGTTTAATTTAAGTGTGAGAGGTCTTTCAGGAAACCAGGAGCCTCAAAACCTCAAATTAAACACAGAGAAAGGCACTGATAACATAGGAATTTGATAGAGCCCAGTGAGGACATTTTTGCATGGATCATGTGGAGTCTGGATGTGCAAACAGAGCAATGGGTGAGCCCGTGGCTGAGGAGCAGAGACATCCAGCTCTGAAGCTGCAAGAAAGGCAGGCAGAGAGCCCGCAAAATCAAAGACGTGTTGCTGGGCAGAGCGTGCAGGAGAGAAAACCTGGGAAAAGCTCACATAGTTCGGGAACTGTGATTCAAAGAAAGCCAGTTCTGCACAAACAGTAACTTGCTGCCCCTGTCTTCAGGGAAGTAGGACTTTGTACTTTCCTGTGACAAAGCAGCTGTATAAAAATGTTTGAACTCATCTTCAGCTTTCTCTCTGTAACTCTGTAATCTCTGTTTACAAAATCCTGAATTTTAGTGAGCTACTTGGGTTAAAAAGTTCAATGGATGTTTGAGAATTTTAACTCTATGTCTTTGTGTGTGTGTGTGTGTGTGTGTGTGTGTGTGTATGAATGTAAGTTTAGGCACCCCAAATTATGTTTCAGCTTCCAATCGAGGGCAGCAACTTTCTCTGCAATGTCAGCAGCCTGACTGGAAGAGCATGTTTCTAATGAGGGAAATGCAAAGTATAGCCAGAGAGAATTTAGGAGACAGACTAGAAAAAGACAACTTCAAAATATTGTTAGAAATGAGCTCATTAAATGTGAATGTTTTGATCCCTGCATCCCACACAGTACAAAGGGTCCACTGGCTGCATATCAAGGGGAATGGAAGGATCAATTCCTATCAAGGACATCAGCAGAAGTATGCAAGGATTTAGGTGTCTTGTTTCACTTGTGGTTTTTTAATCTTCTGCTTATGACTGCAATTTCATTTTACACTTCGAACGCAAGAGCAAAGGTGCAGCGAGCGACAGATGTTGGGAGACTAAAACACAGCCAAGCAGCAGGGTTCGGATGTCACAGTATGTAAATACGGGCCATGGAACGTAAACACGGCAGAATGGCAGGGTCACAGGCAGTAAATATGGGCTGTGCAAGGAGATCCTGAGTAAACATGGTGTGTCTGGCAGGACATGCTCTGAACACAGGGGTTTGGCAGGAAGACTGAGGGAGTTAGGTCCCTTCTCCTTGGAGAAGAGAAGGCTTAGGGGAAACCTCATCCCAGTGTTTCAGTATTTATGGGGTGGCTATAAAGAGGATGGAGAGAGTCTCCTCATAGGAGAAACATAGGAGTGTGGCACAGCCATGAGCTACCCCCACTGAGAGGTTGGGGGAAGGAGGATGTTCATGCACGTGGAAACAGAGCAGGTCAGGACATGAGACAACAGCAGAACTCTGGACGGGAGAAATCTGGGAACGCAGCCCCCTTGCTTATCAACATAGTCGTACTGCATGGCAAATGTGACAGCACAGCAAGGAGGCGTTGGTCCTCAGATGCTATAAGGGTAAAAAAGGTGTGGAAAGCATCCATTCCTTCTAAAGGATGTGTGTGTTATTGGCCATAAAAAGCAGCATGAGACAGGTTGCCTTTACACAGGGAGAGAGACATTTTGGAGACAATATGGACATAAAAGAGGTCCTCTTCTGAAAGAAAGTGTTCTGTGGAGAAAAATGAACTGGTAACTGATACTTTACTGGTTAAACTGGAATGAATCTCATGTGCTTCTGCTTCTGATCTCATCGTTTCCACTGGATTTCAGTGGGCTGAGCGTGGGAATCTCACTTCTGTTACCACACCCATGAAGATAATCCATGCTGGGAAGATGATGCCTTTGCTCCACTCACCACATTTATGGTGAAGCCGTTCTTGTACCAGCGTTTGTAGAGAGCAATGTGGGAAAAACAAACATGTCGCTCTGACAGAGAAAAGGTGATTGGATTAAACCGAGTGGATAGAGAGAGAGGCTGGGTAATCAGGAGTTTAGCTAGAGCATCTCAGTTAGTTGGCAGGAACTCCCTCCATCCTCTCCTGTCTCATCACATGTGACACAAATCCATGAGCTCCTTGTACATGGTTTGTCTGCACCTCATCCATGGAAAACATTGAGTAAGAGGTGATGTGAGCCTATGCTAAACCAGGTCAGACCTGCTAACGGGGTGCAGAAACCGTCATGGTAATTTCCCTGCTCCACCCATGAAGGAACTACTGTATGTATTTCTACTTGTATAATAAGGGAAAGAAGTTATTAAATGGGATTCCAGCTGCAGATGTACTTATTTGTCATAACAGAGGTCATTGACATGTAGCTGAATCAAGGAAGATGACCAAGAATTTAAGAAATCTGGACATGTATTATTTATGGAAAGAAAGGCTCAGCAAGGAGCTGTGTGGCAATTGCTGGGGGCGGAAAGACTCATGGTGTCTGGGTAAGGAATACTTTGTGTAATCTGTCTAGGAAGGGAGAAATCATCTGATTCAAGGAGAAAAGTATACCGATAACTAAAACAACCGCAGGAGGTTTCTGCTCAAAGGCTCCCAGGAAGGAACAGAAGGGACATCAGGACGCATTTTGGGAAATATGAAAGTTCTGCAAAGCACTGAGCACACAGATGGGTCTGAGGTTTCTTTTAAAGACTGTGTTTACCACAGCTGAGGGCAAAGCCCAGTAAACACATGAGGTATCATCCAAAATCCAGTAAAATGGCATAAACCACCCCCCCCCGCCCCGATACACAGAGGCAGCAGAAGTAAGTGCAGACATCCAGAGCATCTAAATCTGCTCCACCCTCAGCAGCAGGGAGAGATCCAGGGGTCAGCCCTGAAAAAGCAGAGAAGCTCTGAAACACGAGGACCAGCAAAAGCTTGGTGAGCCAAATATCTCCTGTGTCCCTTGGGCAGCAATCCCTCCAAGGGGCATTAGGGATAGGTTAACAGTTCTTTTTCCTTCTGCACCTTCCGAGTTTTAGGGTGGGACTCCTACTTTGCAGACCTCTGTTTTCTGTCTTGCTCTTACAGAGTGACCCCATCTCGCCTGGGTCCTCAGCTCGTCCCTCAGCCTTCAGCCTGCCATTGCCTCAGCCCGTGGCAGAAGTTCAGTGATAATATAAATTCAAACTGAATTTGGTGGATTTAAGCCCAGCCTGCCTATCACTGTGCTACCCTACAAGCAGACATATCAATGTAATGGGAAAATTAAAAAGAAATTTAAAATACAAACCGTTTTGAGGAGATCTAGTCCAGAACAAGTTTGAATCTGATCATATTTTATGGTTTAAATATAAATACTTTTAAGGGAAAAAAGAAAAGCCAATAAACAAAAGAGATAATGTAATGGAAATAATGTTTCCCTGCCCAAGACAGAGCTGCCAGCCTGAGCCCTGGCTGGCGTTCACACAGAGCTACCTCACACCTACTGGGTGAGGATGAGGCCTCACAGCCACGTTTTATTGACACATTGATGCAGTGCAAATAAAGTAGGCATGGAGTTGTGGCTGCTACAGGCAAGAGGAAAGGAAATGAGCCAGCTATGATGTCTTTGTATACTTGCAGACTATAGGAATATGTCTTGCTGGCCTAATGGTAATCCGGACTTTGAACTCCTGTTCATACCCATTTCTCTCTCTCATGACATAAAATAATTCCTCAGGACTGTCTATAACCCTCAAACTCCTCAGAACTTGTTCTGTGCAATGTTACACCACTGGGGCTCCTCACAGTATTGTGTAATGAGGTGAGATCACAGACGAGCTCAGTCCCTGTGGCTTGCGCTATCTTGCCTGTCTGATGGTTAGCTGCACTTTAAAAACTAAAGAACCATTCCTGTGGGATTACAGCCATAATTCTTGATAGCAGCAGGAAATACAGACATGCAAGTGATCCAGACAAGGAAGAAATCCATTGATGTGGAGAAGTTTTCTGCTTATGTCTATGAGTTCATATGCTGCGGCCGCAGTTTGGGAGAGTCAGCCTTTATTTGTTTTATTGTGCTTTACAACACATATGGATGGGTTAATTGTGGAGTCTGGTACAGGGGCAAGGACAAGAGCAGTGCCATGTTTTCAGATGTGTTGTTTGGCCTCTAAATGTTAAATAGAAACCTGAGCAGTATTCATGGATTTAACCTCTCAGCAGATGCACAGTGATGCTCAGATTAAAGAGTCTCTGAGAATCAAGAACTACCATCCCGTGGTGGGATTTTCCTCTGAAGTGAGTCATCAGCCTTTGTCAAACTCCCGTGTTAAAAGGCTATCGACATGCGAGGTACGAGACCAAGCACTCCAGCTTCCTGGAGTTTGCCCTCATTGAGCAGTCAGGGGTTTTTTCAGCCTTTTTATTTACGCAGAGCCTCTGGAAAATGCAGTTTGAAAATGAGCCTGGCATGGTTTGCTGAGCTGTATCCTGACCAGGAGGTCTGAGCAACAGAGATGGGACTCAAAGTTGTAGCCTTCGTGACTTATTTAGCTCTCTAACCACAATTAAAATCTCAGCACATCATCATGTAAAGAGTGCACTTGATCAAAAATAAGGTTATTTGGAAGCTTCAGACAGTGGTCTGATGGTTATCACAGAGTTCTAGAATGGTTTGGGTTGACAAGGGCTTTAAACAAGGGCTTTAGACAAGGGCTTCAAGTTCCAACACCCCCACCATGGGCAGGAACAACTTCCACTATCCCAGGTTGCTCAAACACCCTTCCAAACTGGCCTTGAACACTTCCAGGAGTGTGGCATCCACAATGTCTCTTGGCAGCCTGTATATATTTTACAGATATTTGTGTATAATTTATTCACTAAAATTAAAAGAACTACAAATTGAAAAACTTATCATATGGACGTGTGAATACGCTGATGCAGGGTGGGAAAAAGGAACACGCAGTATCATCACTAAGTACTATTTAGGTCCCCTGGGGAGGGTAAGATCTGTCCTAGCTGAAAGGACAGGAGCACCAGGTTCCCAGCAGCAGCCTGGCAGCTCACGGGATGTTTCGGTCTCCTCCAGGATCAGCATGCACCCATCCTGCTGCTGTTTCCCTCATGTCTATTACCTGTTCTTCACTGTTGACTACATACAACTAATGGATAATGAAAATATGCTTTGGGAGAGATTTATACAACCACATTTTATCACTGGATTATTTTCTGTTGGCCTGTGTGGCTATAAACTGGAGGGAATAGATTCCTTTAAAACAAGCCCTTTGGTCAGAGAGGATGAGCTGTGGTTGCAAAATGCTGTTCACTGTCTAGAAGAGGCTGAGAGGAGAAGATTGCAAATGCCCAAGAGCTTAAACATTTACACTTGGAGGTAAAACAATGACATTCAGTCGCTCTAGGCCTGGTGTTGACATTGGCACCTTGCCCTCAGATCATTCTCTGGGCTGTTTTTCTGTAGCAATGCCATCCCAGGCTGATTATAGACCAACCCCAAGCCAGACAGAGGACAGGACTGTGCCTGTGGGTCTAGCCTGAGGGCCACAAAATGAAGATTTGACAAGAAACTAGTTTCCTGTTTGCTTGATTAAATACAGCTATAAAATTAAGATAAAACATATCCACAGCCCACTGGAGGTGTGTTGTGAGATGCGCCAGTGAATGTTTGTAAAGTGATTTGGAAGTGAAAAACTCTGCAACAATGCGAAGCCCTGTTCTTATGAAAGACAGTTGATTGCTTCTTTTATAAGGCAACAAAGTCCAGAAAAGTAATGTGGAAATCAGCATGTCTCCAGATCTCTGGCAGCAGTCCTATTCCTGGAAGCAGCTGCAGCTCTGACACAACCTGATGCTGCAGTCTTCTGGAGAGAAGAAGAAAGAAGAAAGCTCTCTAGCACTCAGTGACTTCAGGATACCCACCGAGTGTTGTTATTTATTCAGAGAGGTACTGCTCCATCTCCCAAATCAGTTCAGGTCTGAACTCAGCTGCCATCACAGTGACTGGTGTGGCTTGAGAAAAATCTCACCATCCCTTTATCACCAAATCTGCAGCATTTCTGACTCAAGGCTTCTTCAAAGAAAGCTGGAAATTGGTGTCCAGTGCACTTTGAAAACTGGCAAAACTATATAATGGCAGAACAAGCATTGCTCTTGAATTTTCAGCAGCATTTGTGCTATGAGGATCAATGTTTGTATACATTTGTGAGTCTATGGGACACAGGACCATGAAAATCTTGGAGGGGCAGGAATATGCACAGCACCTGTCAGTAGTTTTCTAGAAGAAGGTTAAATCCTTACTTTTATTGAAGAACCTCTGAAGGATATACTGCCATGGAGACTGATAACTCCAGAGCACAGTGTGAGCAGTTTATAGCTCTGTACTGAGAAATCTTGCTATGCCATGAGGTGCAAAATATCTTTCTATTCCCTCATTGCCAATACAGAATTGCCCACCATATTATTTGAAATATATTTCTTGACTGAAAGGTTATTGCAGGGATCTACTGAAAAAGCAGTGAGCACCTGTGCACTGCTTGCTTGGCTTCGGAAGGCCCCTTGGTGGGCATCCTACCCAGTTTGCTTTCACCTTCTGCTGCAGCTCAGCACCCCTTCAGCTGTGCTGGGGGCAGAAGAGGATGTTTTTATTTCCGGTGGGGATGCTTTTAGCGATGCTCTGGATGAGCGGGTTTTAGTCACTGGTGGGCTCACCTTCCCTTCCTGGGCAGGGCTGTGCCCTCTGCTCCAGGTGACATGGCTGTTCATGAGATAAAGCACTACACAGCCTGGTGTGAAGTCCTCAGTTTAACCCACAGCAGTAGAGTTATTGTGGACAGAGATGGTTCAGCCACCAGGAGTGGGAACAGGAGTCAAGCAGCCTCTATGCCAATCCCAGCTCTGCTACCCTGCGGGACCAGCAAGACCACAGGAAAAGTTACAAAGCAAAGAGAGTATAAAAGTCATCACCTTCCCAAAGCCCCTCCCTTTACCCTAAATGCTGATGTAAATGCAATTGCTGATTTAAACTTGCATTTCAGGATCATCACCAACTGGTGCAGAACAAAATGCCTTCCCTTCCCATCCTGTAAGCAAGAGGCAAAATGTCTTTTTAGGAAAGCTGTGTAATGCCTGCCTGAAATTAAAATGCTGGTTCTTTTTGGTTCCTCCAAGCTATTTTTTTATAGTTTCTTAAGCCACAGATGAGAAGGAAATAAAGCACAACAAAAATCCAATTAAGGAAAAGCCTTGGGAAAGAGAAAGTGCTTGTTTTTTTAAACGTGAGCTGTAAAGGTAGCCAGGAAAGGTGGGTTAAATGCAGAGCCTAAATATCCAGCAGCCATAATTGTTATCTGAGCCTCTGCACCATTAGTGATGCAGCAATACTGATTTGGGTTTTCCCCTCCACTCTCCAGGTACACATGTGAGCAAGTCTTCACAAGCTCCTCACTTACTGGTCTGACGAAAAACTGGTTTGAAAAATAAAACCCTGTTAGAAAAAGAAATTGTGTGAACAGGCAAAGTAACGATCTTGGAACTCTGGAAAAAAAATCCTGGCTCCAAATTATTCTACATGGGGAAAATTCATCAGGTGCCAAGAGAAAAAAAAACAAGCTCGACAGCCTTGTTTTGATTTCCACCCATTCTAGCTGATCACTAGTCTCCAGGCTGAGCTTATCTTTTTAAAGAGAGCTGCTTATTCAGTGAGCCGCAAGCAGTGACTGCAGGGAGAAGGCACAGCCTAGTTTTATGTAGGATGTTTCAGCTGCCAATGGAAAGATCTTCCTTCCCTGAGTGTCGTAAAACCTACACCACCAAACTGTGCCATAAGTGATGTGCTTTGCAACAGGATTTCCTTGTTCTCCACTAAACACAGGCAACCTGAGACCCACTTACCCTATTTACCCATGGAAAAGGAAATGGGATGAAGAATTAGAAGGAACAAGACAATGAATGCAAACACATTTGCCATTCATTCCTCACCTGACTTTTGTACAGGCTCTTTCTCCTCTTTCTCTCCCTTTGACCTGTATGTTTAAAACCACTCTGGAGGGCTTCTGCTTTTTCAGTTTGCTGGCCTTGGTGGAGGGAAAAATTCAGCTTTATTAATTTAAGCTATGTGGCAAAAGGCTTGTTTTCTCAGATGGCTGCAAAAGGCCACGGACTGAGAAGTGCTAATCCACTAGGTAGAATGAAGACAGAGTTTTATGGGAAAGGAGTTTTATGCACATAAGTGACAGAATCTGCAGCTAGAAAAGACCAGAAGAAAACAAATCAGCTCACTCTATGGATTAAATTCTGCCAGTGGCACAAAAAGGGAGCACAGCTGTCCTAAGGGCAGCATTGGGCCCTGAGTATATATTTGGTTAATTAGGGATTTTTCTTCCCTCCCAACCAGGATAGCTTTGTTTTATGTCTACACCTCTCCCTGGTTTAGCCAGGCCCAGCATGATGGAAATGCCTGTTCCACGCTGCTCAAAGGCACAGGGATTCATGTCTTTGGCAGGGAAAACAGGGAAAGCTGATGCATGTGTGTGTAAACATATATATATATATCTCACCTCTTCTGGAAGCTATGAGCACTGACAGCTCTTCAGTTCAAGCTGAAGTAGCTCAGGTATATGCAGGAATCTGTTTGTACATATTATTCGAGTAAGTATGTGTGTAAATATATACAAAAAATGCACATATGGCTGCATACTCCATGTGATGTATGTCCATATGAATTCATTTATCTTGAGATGCAGGCAAGGAGCAGTTTCTGGAGCAGCTTTCTGCTGAGAAGACTAAGAGTGATCTCCCTCTGGTCATTTAATGAGTGGTGGGGTCAGATTGAGATCTCTGAGGCTTTCAACACTCAGTCTTCTTTCTCCAACCTATTTGTCTTTCTTTCTTGTATTATGCAAGAGATGCAACATTCTGATAAAAACTCTTCTTGTGGGAGAACATGACTCAGTTTTCACAAGTGGATACCCCATGAAACATAGCCATCAACCCCTCACACGTCTTCATATAACCAAAATAATATCAGAAGTGGAGGCTGGAGAGAAGCAGGGTCAGAGGGGTGAAGTGGAGGAGGAAGTCATAAACTTCCTTCTGTATTATTTGCACCCAGCTCCTACAGCTTCTGAATCACAACTGTGTGCACAAATAACTCACAGTCATCTGCAGGAAATCACAACAATTGTAATCATCACCCTTTTAATTCCAGAATTTTCAAGGTTAAAGTATTAGTGGCATAATGTATTTGTACACATCCAAATTATACCTCTGTTATGGGGGTGGGGGCGTGGGGGGGTGGTGTGTCTCATTCCTCTGATCTCATTCAACTGTTGAACATCTATTGAATGTGCCTGGAAAGAAAATCTAATGGAATAAACCATATCTTTATCTACCAAGGGAGAGAACACTCAGAAATTCACTGTTTCCTCAGACCCAAGAGTGGATATACACCTAATTCAACCACAAATTGCTGGGCTGAGCAGGGTTCATGGCACAGCCAGGAAGACTAATTCCTTCCCATGGAGGAATTACCATGTTAAACTCCCTGACCTTGGTTACACAGGAGGTCAGATTAGTTTATCATTGTCCGAAATTCTGCTCCCAGAAACCAGTTTCCAGTGCCCATCTGGCTGCAATCCCAGGTAAACATGAAGAAAGGAGAAAAGCACACATGTGGTCAGGGTATCTCGTTTCTGTGCGCTGCGGTGGAAGGGCTCTCACTGCTGTCGGTAAGAAGGCAGCAGACCTTCCTGAAAACAAGGAAAACTTCAACAGATGCCAGGGGGAGATTTTTAGTGTCATCAGTGGTTAACACGCAGCCCTCCCACCAGGGCCTTGTGTGCACGCAGGCAGTCCCTGCTGCTGACTCAGGGCTCCCTGATGCCCTGGATTTGGTTAAATACAGAGAAACTCCCCTGCGGTACAATGAGTCCCAGAGGTACAAACCATTGCAAGGGGCAATGCTGCCAGTTTGTTCCATCCATTCCAGGACTCTCGTCTGGGCCATTGGGTCCCTGCTGGAGAAGGGGATGCCGCCTTGCCTTGTGCAGCCACTCATTAACCATTTCTGCCCATATAAGCCCCAGTGAGAGACCAAAGAACTCTGCTGCCTCTCTTCTCTCAGCTGCCTGTCTTCTCTCTGCTGCAGCAGCCAGCCCACAGAACACAGACCTGGAATGGTGTATTCCCATGCCATGGATATCCATAGCCATGCCAGCCCCATACATCTGAAGGCCACAATATGACTGGAGAGGCAGCAGCTCTCTCCAGTCAGCCTAAGCAGCAGAACTTTATTTCTCAAAGACTTGCATGAACATCTCCTCAGTAGCTGCTCACCTGCCAACACAGGCAGCAGAGCCTGTTTCCCCGGTTTGTTGATGCTCACTTCCAGCTCACACTTATCCCTAAAGCTCCAGGATCCCTTTTTAGCACCTCCCGTGTGAAATGCTTAGGCAGATGGTACCAGCAAGGCTTAAGCTTTCTTTTGAGGTGCCATGAAATCACTTGCCCATCCCTGATTACCAAACACTGGCCTCCATCCGCTTGTGCTTTCCCCACCCCTGGGTGGCTGGTGAACCCAGAGCTGGTCTGTGACGAACGGCAGTATGAGCAAGCGAGGAGCCCATCGGCCATCTAAATCAGCTGAATCAGAAGGAGGAGGGGAAAGGAAAAAAAAA
>VYZQ01021207.1:0-11144 GCA_013400655.1 Mystacornis crossleyi
AATGTATTGCCAATTAAAATAGAATCAGGTGGTGAAAAGCAAACCCTAAAACACCGTCCCCCCACCCACCCCCTTCTCAGCTCCACTCCTTCATTCTGACTTCTTCATTCCTGGCTCCCTTGAGCAGTGCACAGGGCCAGGGAATGGCATTACAGTCACTTTCTGCTGCTCCTACCTCCTCACACTTACCCACTGGGGTCCTGGTGACTGGAGCACCTCCTCTCCTCCTTCTCTGCCCCTGGTCTTCATAGGGTTCTCTCACTTCTTTCCTACTCCTTCTTAAGTATATGTTTTCCCAGAGCCAACACCATTGTGCCTGACAGGCTCAGCTGTGGCTGCACTGGGTGCACTTAAGCTCTTTGGACCTGGCTGTGCCCAGAATGTGACAGCTCTGGCTTCTGTCCTGCTACCAAAACCTTGCCACTTACACACAATACAGACAAACAGGCCAATGCCCTCTATTTTGGAGGAAGAAAATACATGAAGAAGTTATAATAACCCCACATAAACAGTATCTAGATATCTGTATGCTATTTCCTTAAATAAACACCCACTCAGGTACAGGCACTGAAAACAAGCACACCTGCAGCTGCAGAGGAGCACACAAGTCCAGCCCTACCTAAGCCCAGCCTTGCAGTCAAAAATTACTGGAATGAATCAAAAGCCAGAGGCTTTGCTGAGCAAAATACAGAAGTGTCCCTGAACAAAGCAATTTAAAATTGTCATTTCTGGCAGCACAATTCCTGCAGTCTGGAAAAGCCTTCCCATGCCTCCCTGTCCACAGGCACATCAGGTTATTTCAACTCAAACCACATTGCAAAATAACTGCTGTGTGTATAGACACAGCCTGTACCCGTGGCAGCTGGAAATGTCCTCTCCATGCTTAAGAAGCCCATTCCTGTTACATAAGAACACTCAGTGACCTGAATTTACAAATAACCTTGGAGAGGAAAATAGACATAAGGGAAAACAAAGTTAAAAAGCCACGGAGCTAGGAAATGCAACAGAGGGAAATCAGCCCAGAGCATATACATGCACAGCCACACCAGGCACAAATGTCCACAACATTCACAGAAGCCAAAATTCTTTAGGCAGATCTACTGATTTGCTGTGTGTTCTCCAAGCAACCAAGAACACAGCGCAAGTGGGTCATGAAACAAGTTTGTGTGCCCCATTTTCCCTCAAATTTCCTGCCTGGGACTCTCTAAAATCGCACATTTCATTGGAGTTGGTTATCACTATCACTACGTACCTTCCAGTTCGCAGTCCCTTCTTGTTTGAAGAACTGCTTGGATAGCCTATTCTTCTGAAGCAGGATTTTCTCCAGAATTTTCTGTGGTTTGCCTTATGGAACATTTGCAACACTGCTAGTTCAATCTAAATCTGTCCAAATTATCTTTTCAAACAACCCAAAATATTCCAGTACCCACTGCATTTAGTCCTTGCACAGCTGTGTTTCCCACATTTAGCTCAGAGATTTACTCTGTTAAAAACTTCATTAAAAAAACACCAAAAAACAACAAAAACCCCTTTCTACAAGCCACTTGACTGAAAACCTAGGCCCCAATTAGATGTTATTACCAGTTATGCCACATATGAGCATCAGTAGTGCCACTCTGAAATGCTGAAGGGGATAAACAGATCTTCAGCTGACACATGCATTTCCACCCAAGCAGAAAGAAAACCTTGGTCCATAAATTGCTCACAAAGACCAGAATAAAGGATAATTTGCATAGAATAGAGTAATACTGTAGATCCCAGTAGGTCTGAATGACAGACATGAACTTTTGAGATCTCCCTGTAACATAGCCTGTAACTCAGGAAGACCCACATTAGCAGGGCAGAGATTTATCTCTCGGTAAATCAGAAATGTGATTTATGTAGCACAGAAGTTTGTGGGAAAAAAAACCCAAGCAAAATAACGTTTTTCACGTAGGCATTTCCCAGAGGTGTTAGCAGAAGGAAGAGGCTGACTTATTCCTGCACCTCAGACAAGTCAGAAGGGGCAACCCAAGAGGGAAACCACTCACACCATCCACCCTTCACCAGCCTCTACCAATTTTCTAAACAGAGTGTCTATTAAACTCCCAGGACACGTATTTCAGAGAGACATTTGACAGCTTGACACAACACCATACCACTGCTGTTGACAAGGAAACGGCTCTGACTTTCAGAGCTATCAATCTGCCCTTTCCACAAGTGCTTCCTCACTCATCTTCAGATTTGGTTTCTCAATTCCTGCAGTGTTGAGCCATCCCTCTCACACCCCATGAGATGTTTGCATTACTGGAACTTGTGCTGGAAGGCCCCTTTGGCACCAGTGCAGAGCAATTCCACCTCTCTCTTTGTAGAATTTAAAATTTTATAACTCAATTATGGTAAAGGTTTAACATTTGTACAGTGAAAACAAGGATTTCAGTTCATAACCCTCTTTTGTAACACTACAGCCTCAGTACACTCCTAAGCAGCGCTGATCTATTTTTGGGTAAGGATGTCCAACCATTTTAAATTCATTTCACAGGAGAATACCAGGCTAGATTAGTATCTTTTTAAAGCTCTGGGAATTGTGATCACACAGAGCAAGACATGGCATGACATGCAACTGCCATGCCCCATCACACCTGGCCAGGAAGGCGAGGGGTCACCCTGGCCTCAAATTCAGCAAGTCCCTCAGTGGCACAAGGCACTGATATGTTTGACCTAAAAAGTTTATGCTTGAGCACCAAACTTTCACAAAGCCTGGAAGAAGGCTTTGCAAAAGCACAGAGCAGCACCTCAGGAGCTTCTCCAAAGAAGTCTCCAATCCCTCACTGAGCCATACCCTCCTCTCCATCCACCCAGGAGCATGGAAAGGCTGCTACAGGGCAGGCACATACCTTCCACTAGTGCTACTGGTGAGCATTACACAGCAGAAACAGCTAAGGAACCAACCATAATAAGAAACTAGAGCGATCTGACACGTCCTTCAAACTCCTAGGACTCATTTCAAGCTCCTCCCCTGGAGCAGGCTGCGAAACATTTTGGAAGGTTTGGACTCTCTGGAAAATGTTTGTGTTTGTGTAGTGCTCAGTATCCATGACCACGAGCTAACTTGAGTCTTTTGGTTTTTTAATGTTAATTTTAAGAACAGAGACTTAGCCACAGCTAGAGGGAGGGAAAGTAAACAAAAAAGTTAATTAGTTCCATAAATATTAACACAAATGATTCCTGCAATCTGGCAGAAGGCACTCACAACATGGAAATGCTCTATTTGCAGTAGGGAAGTAAAAGCACTGAAAACAGTGCAAGTTTCAGATGCTCATTTACTGCTTCTCAATTAACTGCATTTACTTTCATTAAAGTGGAGTTTCCCACAGCTATTCTCATTGCCAGCACTGCACAGACAAGTTGTTACAGCAACATTAAGCAGCACAGATTTTTAACCTTTTTTTAAAATTATTATTTAAGGGAAAGTATTGCCCCCACTCCACAGTCTCCCAGAGACCCCAGCAGGTCTCTGTTCTCCGTTTCAACCAATCCCCACAGCTGCTCACCACTGCTACAGAACTTGGTCAATCTGACTTTAATCCTTTAGACCAAAGGAACAGAAAAATCCGCTAGCTTTGAGGCGAGTTGTTGGGAACTACAGAATCTGTTTGAGGTGTCCTGTAGACTGAGGTTGTCTGACCTCACTGGAGAGGCTTCCCAGACCACAAATCTCAGCTGCTCTCAAGCACAGTGCAGTTTTCTAACATACTGTAACAAAACTCTCAGACACCAAATCTGCCCTTAAAAGGTGATCTGGCATTGTCAAGATAAAAGCAGGTCCAAATGGTGCAGTCAAAAAACCAAATAAATTTCAGTGGAAAAGCAAGGAAGAAGGAATGTACAGTAATTTGCTACCTAAAGCAATTTACCCAAATAAGGTAAACTGCCATCTGTCACTTTATCAAGCTACCAGGGTGGCGAACCTTGAGCATGGGGGAGAGATAAAGAGTTTAATCCCTAGACAGCATTTTCCCTTCCATGGGAACTCTTCCCTTCTTGCAAATTTTGTTATTGGAGGTTTCAAACACCTTCACACACAATGTCAGAAGCAACACCAGCTTATGAAGGGAAGTTTCCCCTGTAAGCTGAGACCTGCACATTCAGTCCTGGGACACATCTTTGACCTGTGCAGGCAACACAAACGACAAAGACACGTTGCAGAAGGTACGGGGTGGAGGGAGGGGGGAGCTAAAGCAAGAATTCCCAGCTCAAACACCACTCAAACAGCTGCTCCTCCCAGGGCAGCACCCACACACACACTGATCAGATATTTTCAAAGATGTTAAGATGGTTTGAGTGCTACACCACCAAAGGCATCACTGACAGCGTCAGGAAGAGCATTTCACCACTCCCCAATTCACACAGCCCAAAGCCTGGGCAGCTAATAACAAAGACAGATGGAGGAGGAACACTTCATCACTTGGGTCTAGCACAAAACACAGGCATTTCCCAGGGAAACTTCACACGCATGCTGGAGGTGCTGCAGCCACTCCCTGCCATCCTCAGCGTGTGGAGCAGCCCGTTTACACCCCTTCCCATCTGAGCAGTGTTACAGTGGGGAACAGCTTGAGGAAGGCGTTCTGCACAAAACAAACACAAGACAGGCCTGACAACTGTCAGCACAGAATGAAAGGCTGAAGAAAAGCAACAGTAGCAGAACTGTGAGGATCCGGCACCTTTCCACAGCAGCAATGTGAATGACCAACACATGCAGATTTCAAAATTCCCCAAGCATGCAGTAAGAAAAAGAGGAGAGGTCTAAAACTGATATTCAGAACAGGTGCATTCATTAAAACAAACAGGATTAATTTTTACTGTTGAATCCTTCAGTTGTTTAACACCCCAGTTATGCCAGAAGAGTGGGAAAAAACCAAAACACAAAATCAAAACAGAGGAAAGATGATCAGGGATGAGGACAAAAGAGGAGGAACCATAATATTTAATAGCAATAAACATACAGAAATCCAATCAACACACAGGAATAAACTATGGGACACAAAGATTGGCATCCTGTCAAGAGCTCCTGGACTAACTAGGGCTTGGTCGTGGCTGCAATTCTTCCACACTGGAGTAGATCCACTGCAGGGGTAACCATGACTCTAGACACTGCAGGAACAGCAATGCTGTCAGAGGAGAGGTCTTACGTGGGCTCTGTAACATTCTGGTACAACATGCATTAAAAAAAAACCAAAATTGGACATATCGCATGAAGCTAATGCAGGACCACAATGCCAGCCCACCACAGCTTTTCCGCTTCTCTTCGAGGCTACAAAAGGAGAACAGAATTGGACAAGTGGGTACAGAGCAAAAGCAGAAGGAAGCAGATAAGGTGACAGACCCAGCAGGTCTGAACTCCAGAACAGAAGCTGAGATGCAAACCAAAAGGGATCTGTCAGTGACTCTGCAAAGGGAGGCTTGGCAACAAAAGAAACTCAGAGAGAACCTCAGAAAGGAGGAAAGCAAGGCTGGACACAGCAGGAGGAAAGAAAGGCTGTACACAGCCTGCAGACCCCAGAAATTCACTGTCAGTAAATTCCTGCTTAGTCTGATTTTATTGTCTCCTATCTCCACATTTCTTCAGGAGGAGAAGGGAGTTCTTTCTTTGTCAGATGCTTGGTCATTTCCCTCCTCTATGCTCCTCTGTGCCACTGACACTGGCTCACGTGCTGCAAGACAGTCCCAGTCTTCAGAGCACAACCTCTGCTCAGGCTCATGACCTACTTCACTCTATGCTCCACACCCTGGTATAGAATCACAGACACACAAAGTGGCCTGGCTTGGAAGAAACCTCCAGAGAGCATCTACTTCAACCCCCTCTTTCATCTGTCACTATCCCAGGTTGCTCCAAGTCCCATCCAACCTGGCCTTGAACACTGCCAGGGATGGGAAAGCCACAGCTTCTCTGGGCAACCCATGCCAGGGCCTCACCACCCTCACTGTAAAATGAAAAGTCTTTCTTTATGTCCAATCCAGCCTCAGAAATCAGAATGATTTTCCATCAAGTTTTTCAAACAATTATGAACTTGCTGCTGTTGCACTTTTCTCAACAACACACCCTGTCCCCGTTCCCTTCTGGAGTAGCTGAAAATAAAGCAGGATGCTACCTATCCAATTGTTCATAACATTCCACAACTGGTTCATCTTCCGCTCCAAAAAAAGAGACATTCACAGGCAACTGCTTGGCCAGAGCCAAGCTTGAACAGGCCCTTGCTTCAAGGAGCAAACACTGACAGAGGAAAGCTAAAGAAAACAACAAAAAATGAGCAGCAGCAACCCCAATACAACAAGCCATTATTTCTGACTTGGTAGGAAACATTTAATTCCCACACTACAGAGGCTCACTCAAATGAGATTTATCCACTCACATGAGTCACAGAGGTCCCTGCATGGATTAGATTATGGCAAAGCCTTTGGTTTACATTACATCAGTGGCTAAGTAAACTATCCTGACAGGAAGTAATCACTGAGCAAGAAAGTAACTCATGGACTGAACTCCAGCATTCTCAGGGATGGTACTGGCTTTTGTTACCTACATGCATGTGGAAATCATCTGGAATCTGGCATCAAGCTGAGCTAATGATTAAAGACAAAAAGCAGAGCAGGGGAAAGCAGTTGCCACAGATCTGCTTCACAGCATGACAGCTTAGAGCTACCATATTAAAATACTTTCCTTTTTAGACCACTGGCTTTTTATATCACACAATGCAAGACTCACCTACAATGAATTCCATTTTGGTGACATTTTTCATTACAGTTCCACCCTCTCCTTCTCATGCCACAAGGATTACTGATGCCAGAACAGCCTGTGCTGGTACCTCACACAAATCACAAGCACACTGAATCAGCCTTGTATCTAAAGGAAGCAACAGCCCATTACCATGAGTAACAGATACTTCCACAGGGCACCCTGCCTCAACCAGATGCACCAACAATCCTCAGAAATACCCAGAAAAACCAGGCCTTCAGCTGACAAGAACCAACACCACCAGTTTATCCTCCCAGAACAAGGGGCCTCGTTCCTTTCAGCCCTAGCACACACAAGTGCTCATGTTAACTGAGATAACCTGCTAGAGACTCTGGATCTTCCAATTTACACATCGTGTTTCTCCCCGTTCCCTCAAAACCACCACAGACAAAAGAGCAGAAAAAGCTGGTCACTTACAAACTGAGGAAAACTATGAGGAAAAAACTGTAGAGAGAGGTGTCCTCTCTTGTTGGCAACCACAGGCAACAGCTCTCAAGCCCCAGCACAACGGTGGATTGGTTTCCTACAGGACTGCAGCTCTTTGGCTCTGACACACCAAACAGCTGTTCCAGGGGAAGCCTTTTATCCCATGGAAGTAACCATGCTCCGATGTTGGTTAGTTAGCCCCTGTGATGGTACATATAGCATCAAAGAGCTGCCTACACCATGGATTTATTTACAGAGCATAACAATACTTTCTGCGTTCTCTTTTCCTCCTACTTCCCAACAGCCAATTGGCTTTTTTGACCACTGTCAAGCTCCAAGCTGACATCTTCTAAAACCTAACCCAGTTCCAAGATCTTCCTCAGACTAAGTTTTATTTGAAAGAGAGTCACAGCATAAGGCCAGATTTAAACCTAAGACACAGAGATACCAGCAATCTTGGACAATGTGAATAAATCTTGAATAATATGAGATATACACACACACATAGGACAAATACCCGTTTTCCCAACTGCCACACAGCAGTCTTGGCAGAAAAAAAAAAATCTTCTCTAGCTGTGAAAAGCACAGGAGATAGTGAGCCCACCTACAGTCTGCCAACTTGACCTTCTCAGAGCTTGAAAAGCAAGTGGGAGAGAAACACGCTTTTGTCTTGTTATTAAATCTTAAAATAGTAATGTGTAGGAGAGTCCTACCCTCCTGCCCTGTGCACTAAGCTGAGAGGGAAAGGGAGGAAGAGGTGGAGGGAGGGTTAAGAGTCAAGTTGAATTTCCTGCTGAACAGGCTCTGAGCTGACCAGAGATGCCAGGAGACAAAGCATGTCTGCCTAGAATCTCTTTTTCTAACTCCACAGTGTCTGCCATTGTATGCACAGCCTCGTTACAGTTCACTGAATTAACACAAAAAAATGAACTGATTTCCATAACGAAAAAGCCTCTACATGGCTCCAGAGTGCAACAACAAGAAAGGGCACATCTTGGGAAGATGTAAAAAAACAATCAAATCACTTTTTGCCTTGTTGAATTGCAGTTTTGAGCCCCCAAACGAACAGTTATTTTTAGCTGATCATCTGGAAAGTGCGCGGGAGCACAAAGCATTGGGGTCAGCACGGCTGTCTGCAGGAAGCCAGCACGCAGCCTGGAGAGAGGCAGCCAGGCACTGCACATCTGCATCATCAGCACTGCACGGGGACCAGCAGCACGGTTCTATTTATAACCCAGACATGTACAGCTGTAGCTTGCAATGAAAGGCTGGAACTGCAGGCTGCCAGCCCCCAACAACAAGCTGTCGGATTTAATTAAAGAGATGGCAATGTGCACATGCACACATAGATGTATACATGTCCTTTTCCCAGGAGAGTTACCAACAATGAGCCCAGTGTTTCAAAAACAGTATGTTTCACCAAGGTTTCTGGGCAGAGAACAGGTAAATGTGTCCTCACACAACCTCCCCACTTCCTCACTCTGTGCCCAAATGTGGCTGATGGGCAGCTCACCACTGCTCAAGCAACCACTAGCCCTTGTGTGATTGATTTGTTTGTAGCCCTGGACAGGAAAACAAAGTCATTGTGGAACTTATCTACGTGAAGAGAAGAAATTGATTTAGCTTGCAAAGAAGGCATTTGGGAGTCACACACATCTTCTGCATCAGGCTGTGTCTGGTAGTTTGTTCCTTCTGGGATTTTTTTAAACATTTACATATAGTTTGTGGGGGTTTAGGATTCAAGTTTCAGAGAAATTTTTTGAGACCTTACACACATTTAGAAGTGAAAACTGTTTTCAGATACAAAGCTCTGTCTCACAGTGAGCAGTCAAAGGGAGCATTTCCTTGTTGTGGAACTGGAAATCAAAGGGCTCTATCATACTCCCTCTTTCCACTTTCACTTTCCATACTCCCAGTGAGTTAAGATTCTCCTGCCCAGGAATCCTTGAGCCACGGACCCCACAACAGCAAAGGACAGGAGAAGACTTGCTGCAGTCAGCCTGCTGTGAGTGAAGCACTGTTGGTACACAATGAGAATCCGCTGATGAAATACTGGGTTACCAACAGCAGCTGCTGGTGAGGCGAAAGCAGCCACAGAGGAAGCCCAGAGATCAGGTCACAGCCGGGGCTCTGCTGTGCTCTCAGCCCTGGCAGTCACTGGCTGCATGAGGACATCCCACAGATAGCCTGAAGCTAGCTCCCCACCTAGGGATCACTAAGCACATCCATGCAGAAGCCCAAACAAAAACAAACCTCTTCTAAAAGCCTTCACAGGAAGCAGCGTTTGCATTGTAGATCCCTGAGCTTCCTGGGAAAGCCACTAAAAGCCACTGCAAATACAGCCCCTGGTGTTTTTGCTTATAACCTAATCTAGCACTCATTCAAAATACAAACCTGTTCTGGAGGAAATGATGCTTCTGGAGTCCAAGTCAAGCTTCTTTACTAGGGTATCAGGGTCAATCTTCAGCCCAGAAAATACACCAGAAGATGAGAAGTCCCAGCCCTTATTCAAAAGGAACATAAAGCAGGAATCAGTACATACACCACCAGGCACTATTTATTTTAAAAGATTTAAAAATCAAACCCAGCACCAATCAGATAGGGACAGTGGTAGTGAGCAGGTGTCTCTCTTGAGCAGGCAAGGGCAGGTAAGGCACCCTACTGTCCTGCTCCTCCCCACCTTCACCTCGGCTGTTCCACAGAGAAAGAAGTTTCACAAAGTCTGTTCTGTTCCCAACAGATTCCTGCCTCAACTCAACCGTGCGTCACTCAACTGCACTCACTCCCAGGAGAGCTGCAAACAGCATCCTTAGGAAAAGGCATATTTATTACAGGTACAGAACAATACAAATAAGCAACAAAAGAGCAGATTAGGGGATTAAAACCTAAATCAATGGACATTAAGCAGATTCAGTAACTACTAGCAACTAACCAAATCTTCAGCATCATGCTTTAAGCATGCAATGCCTCCCTAAGTCCTAAGATCTGCAGTAGCTACTCTGGTTGGATTAGTAGAATTTATTACTTTAGCCAACGGTATCTACCGTCACCGACACGTAACTTCACAGTGGTATAAATCCCGTTGTATTTCGCGCAGGCAATTCCTCCCTCCTGACAAGGAAAGCTTAGCCACGTAAAAAACATTTACTGGTGGTGTGTCCTTGCTGTGAGGGGCCTGGGGGAGGCACATGAACCATGTATTCAAATCACAGCTGGGGAAACCAGGATATTCTAAATAATTCTGTATCAACTAACAGCTCCTCTCCACCTCTCCAAACCTAAAACTGAAGCGAGGCACTGCAAGACCCCCTCCTCTCCCAACGCTTGTTGGTAACGATCCCCACTACCGCACACAAATTACCCCACGGCACCGCAGCACAGGCACCCTGACTCCAGCAGCAGCAGCAGCGCTGGGATACGTGTGTCACTGTGTCACCACCCTACGTGGGCGGGGGACACCACGGTGCTGCCATGGCACAGCTGCTGGTCCGGACTCGTGATACGGGCACTGGCGCAGCACGCTGGGACTGCCATGGTGCACAGTGCTGGAGCAGCTCCAGGTTCCCTCGTGTCACCCCTCTGCCGTGCCCGTGCCACACGCTGCCACGAGTGACCGGACCGTGGGGAGCAGCACCAGCCCAGCAGCACCAAGAATTCAACAGGGCTTGGCCTGCGCCATCCTGTCAGCCACCACCGCCGCATCACCACGGCCGGGCCCGGAGGTATCCACGGACACCCCCGGGGCCCTGCAGCCAGGACAGACCCACAGGAGCTGGAGTGGGGCTGGGGGTGTGCGGGCACCGGCCCTTTCTGCAGGGGGAAGGCGGAGAAGTCACTGTGAGGCGGCCGCTGCCAGTCCCCACCCGCCCACGTGTCCCCGCCCCCGGTACCTTCCCGGCCGCCGCGCTCCATCCGCCCGCGACGGGGCCGGGGCCGGGGCCGGCCC
>VYZQ01021216.1:264-14484 GCA_013400655.1 Mystacornis crossleyi
GCCCCCCTCCTGCCCCTCACGGACGCCCCAGCCGAACCCCCCCCCCGCCGCCGCTCCAGGGGGCTTCCCCCGGACTGTACCATTCCCGCCTTACCCGGCCCCACGGGCTGCCGCGGGGGGGTTCCGGGGGGATGTTACCGCTCTCCCACCTTCCTCCCCCTCTCCCCGTGCGTGGTACGGTCCGCTCCTACCTCTCCGCGCCCTCAGTTCGCCCTCCCGGCGGAGCCGCGAGTGGCTGGGGGGGGAGCCATGGCCGCTGCCTCGCCTTCCCGCTCCGTCCGCCCTCCCCTGCTCCCCCCCCCCCAGGGCCGGACACAGTTGGTTTATTCCGAGAAGCCGGCCGGTCTTCTCCCTTAAACCGCTGGGTCTCGCACGTCTTCGGCCATTTCCGACCGAACCGGCGGAAGTTGCCGAAGTGGTGGCGGAACTTAACGAAGAGGGGAGGAGATAACCGAAACGGGGGCGGAGATAGGCGAAGCGGAGGCGGAGATACCCGAAGGGTTGAGGGCGGGGAGCAGCGAGCCTCGCCTCCGGAACCTGCCGGGAACAGCCGAAGGTCCCTCTGCTGGGCTCCCCCCACTGCGCACGCGCTCCGCTCCCGGGCGCTTTTTCCCGCCCAAAAGGCAGGCGCGCGCCCACCCCTCCCTCACACCCTCCGCTCCCCTCATGGAGCGGCCGCCATGTTGTCAGTGCCCGATGCTGCTTCGAAGGAGCAGCCGCAGCCGAGCCCTGTAGGCACGCAGCCTTATTTATCCCCCTAAAATCCTGTCAGAATGTCCCCATGGAGCTCAGTCAGTCCATGCAGTGCTGTGTATCCCCCAAGAACCCCATGAGGATGCCCCCATGGAGCTCTGTCATGCCGGAGCCGTAGATTGATGTGGACGCAATGGTTGCCAGTGACCCTCTGAGAGACGTCCAGGTGCCTCCTGGCAAAAGGGGTTCGGCAAACAATTGCACTGTGGGAAACTGATCAGCAGATACTAAAATACCACTACGGCTTGGAGTTTGTTACAAAATAGCATCCAGATCCAAGCTGGCGGGTTGGCGTGACCAGCGTCAGTTGTTAAATGTTGTTAAGTCAGACGAGCTATGTAGAAATCAGTGACAAATACCAAACATAGCATGCAACAGATGGTAACTGAAGCAAAAGAGGGGGGAAAAAGCTATGGAGAAATGGGGGGGGGGAGGACGGCAAGTAACAGTGCCAGCATCTTCTCACAACAAAGCCACGTCACACAGGTCCAGTGCTCTGTTTATGCATTCTAATTTTATATATTAGGAGCTCCATGAAAGGCATTTGTATCTATGGAAATCAAATCCCACCCTCAAAACACACGATCTAACAACTTTGGGGGAATTAGAGAGTTTTTCACAGAAAGAAAGGGGGGGTTTATCTCCAGGAGTATAGAGGGTGGTGTGTTTCTGGCCACAAAGCACCAGGAATCTCAGCTTTAATAAATCATGAGCACTTCAAAACAGTGAAAAACCACTTTTCCATCACTCTGCACTTTTTAACAGTCATTTACACAAGTGTAAAGAATGCAAGGAGAAACTAACTTTTATTCTGAGATGAAAAACCAGTGAGGGGTGAGGCGGGGAGCACAGGTCTGCCCTTTCATAAGCAATACAAAATCCAATCTCACCACAGGGAACATGCTGTACAGAAGGGCAGGAATAGGTACTGCAGGTTCAAAGGCTCCGAGAAACAATACTTTCATATTTTATCAGGACGAAAAATTTAAAAAAGACTATGACTCTCGCACAGTATAAAGACTAAATTAACATTCGAATCATTGAACACACCCACGTTGTCCTACCACACACATCTGTTCCCACTGTGCCACGGCTTGGGGTTTTGTATTCCGCCCTGATCTACCTGGAGCTCTGCAGGAGGAAACAGGGAGACAATCAGTCCCTTCAGGTCCTCACCGAGGAGTAAACACCAGTGGAGAATGTGCACTTCAGGACACAACTTAAGGAACAATTCTTCTCCCAGCTAGCAGAAGAAAACAAGCTGTCAGGATCAGCAGCCGGTCTGGCAAGTCTCCCTTTCAGGAAGCGTTATCAGGGCCATTGCAGATTATATTGACAGAGACACCTTCGGATTTAATCCCTTTCTCTGTGTGTTTCCCCGTCTTACTCTAACAGGAATTGGTATTAAAGAGGAGCTTTCAGCTTCCCTTCTACCAAGTGAAAAATCCACTACTCTTTTTTTATCCCAAAAGAAAAACTATTGTATTCAAATACCCTCATTTCCCACCTTTTCTACCCTCCGAGCTTTTGTTTTCTCATATACACATCAAATTTCCACGTCAGAAATGGATCGTAAAGGGCAGAGTTAATAACCTGTGATTAATAATAGTTTAAACAAGAAAATAAATTGCGGATAAAGTTGCCCGACACTTTCCTGGCAAGGAGAAGCCTTTTACTTCTATCAGCTTCCAAACCTGTTTTCCCAAAGGAACAGATCCGATTCACAGTGCCAGTCCTGTTACTTTGAAATTCCACAGTGACCTTGAGTTGAAGCTGACAGAGTGGAGGACTAAAAACACTAATCCTGCTGTAGGGAAACGTGCAGATGTAAAGCAAAGCCACCTAAAAAGCAGCCGCAGTTTAGGTCTTGGCCTTCCGTTCAACCTTTAGGAAGAAATTCTTCCCTGTGAGGGTGGTGAGGCCCTGGAATAGAATTCCCAGAGAAGCTGTGGCTGCCCCTGGATCCCTGGAAGTGTCCAAGGCCTGGCTGGAGATGGGGCTTGCAGCGATGGGATAGTGGGAGGTGGCCCTGCCCATGGCATGGGGTGGCACTGGATGAGCTTTAAGGTCTCTTCCAACCCAAACCATTCTGGGATTCTGCCCACAGAATCATTTCTTTAGACACTTCTGTATCATTTCATTCTGGGAACCTCCCTTATATTTATTACCTTTCAAGTTACTCTACACTTGGCAGCTGCAGCTGAGCACAGTCAATGCCATCACACCTTTGTGTCCTCTCCACGTGAATGGTCCCCGCTTTCCCTCTTTTCCTTACCCGCACCACATTCCCTCTTCCCCATCCCATTGCCTCCCAAGTATGTCTTGCATCCCGGTGTCTCCAATCTGCTCTAAATTACATTGAGTCATTGGAAGCAGGTATGAAGGAGTTTCAGAGCCAGCTAATGCACATTTCCATGGCACACTTCCATGGCCTGAAATAAACCTTGGAAAAACATGGAACAACGATGGCAGGGAGGACCCTGAGCTTCCATCTTTTCCCTGCTGCAATTCTTCTGGTACATTTTTTTTTCTCTCTTTCCCCTCCCTCCCGCAGGAGACGGTACCAAGGTCGGACCATCTGCGGATTTTACAAGTTTCATGGAATGTTTTCAGACCGCACTCTTAACCTCAGACACTCCTATCGGATTTCAGAGGATTCAGCCACTTTTTAGCCCCAGGGTGCTGTAGGTGCTAAATAGATTATCTACATCTCTCAGCCACTGTGGAACAACTACACAGCAAAGCTCAGTTCGTAATCCTGCTGAGACTCCGCTGGGGGGAACCTCCACGTCCGACTGCTTTTGGCCATCAGGTATCCCACGGCTTCACAAGAGGAAGTGTTAATCTGGAATGCTGGCCAAACTCCAGTTTAGGTAATTATATTCTGACAATTTACATTTTCCCTGCAGTTTTTTTAATGGATATGGAAATTTTTTTTTCTTCCCTTACTTTATGACAGAAAAGCAGTGGCCTAGTCATGCTCCTGCTGTTGGAGCAGCTGCCAGGCTTTGCAGCTTAACTAGCTGCATTTCAGGGGTAGGTAAAGGCATCTCAGTACAGTGAAATAAAGCCCTTTGAAGTCCCCATGGGCACGAGGAGTATTGTTACAATACACCCCACTGCTGGCCATAAAGCGTGGCAAGGGCTGGAACATGAAATGAAACACCCGGGGCAATATCTGGCCTAGGAAAGGAAAAGTCAGCACAGGAAGGGACACACAGACATAATGGCTTTCCCCTCCCAAATCCTAATTCTGCTTTAGACCCGGTGCAGCCCCAGCTGGGATCCAAAGCAAACACAATGAACTGTCAGCATCCTGCACAGAGGAACCAGTTCCCGGTGGCAAAAGAAAATAAGCTTATAAAAGCACTGGAAGCTTTTGGTAAGATGCTGGAGGATACTGCCTGGTGCTTAAATGGGATGAGGAGAAGAAATGCCTGTTCCCTTGCTAATGAGGGCACAGTTACTGGTTTTATTTTACCTGGCTTTGTAAAAGAAAAATCATTGGGCAAGAAATGGAGTAGAAGCTTTTGTTTGGGGTGGAATATTATGGATCACACTTCTGAGTATGTCAAATTGCACGGGCACATGCTTGATTAAGAACAGACATTCTAGATAAATTAATTAAATGACTGTATTATCATAGAATCACAGAGTGGTTTGGGTTGGAAGGGACCTTAATCATCTTGTTCCAACCCCATTACCACGATGCTTTGTTTATAAAACCATACATAACCACTCTAAACTTCTTGTGAAGAAAAGAACATTCTAAAAGGCTCATTTTTCTATTTCAGCAACAATTATTTAAGTTCTGAAAGATGAGGGTAGTGGTGACAAACAAACCATGAGATACTGGGTGGATAGAGGCACGTGCAGCTTTCCCTCCTCCCCTGCATGTCCCAGATCACTATCCACCAAAAGCTCTTACCAGCACTGGGTGAGTATTTTTCACAAGTAGTTTGTTGAACAAAATATGGCTTTCCCCATCCCCAAAATGACCAAAAATGAATTTCAGTGTGATGGGTCTCTCCTGGCTTTGGTGGAGCTGGACATGGCATGAGGGGGTGAAGGTAGAGGGAGTTTCCTTCCTCTTGTTCTGTAACAGCTCACAGAAATTCTACACCAATCCAGCATCAAAAGAAATTATCTAAAACATACCTAAATAGAATTTATCTACAGAAATAATAATTTTTTAAATCCCATTAAGAGACTTGCATATTGCAATACCCCTGGAAATTTCATGGACTCTTAAGAAAGAATCCAGAGCAGGAAGCAGAGCCCAGCCTGGGGACAGCCAAGCAAAACTCCGGCTGGGTCTTGGCAATGGCTGAGCAACGGCACAAGACACCAGCGCTGCCTCTTCCCTCAAGGCTCCTCCCCCTTGCACGCCCTGCTGCACGAAGGAATCAGCTGCATTTCTGGAAAATTCCCCTGAATTCCTGGAGTATTACAGCTAACCATGCTTCCCCTTCATCTCAACACAGATGCTTTGAAGTTTTCCAGGGATACCCAAGGAAGAAGACACATCCAAATACCTAGACTAGCCCCAAACTCCACCCTGGAACAGATGGCAGGGTTCTAAATACGGACACATCTGGTAACCACTGGTATGAAAAAGCTGGCAGGCATCAGCTTATTCTGCTCTAATAAATATTCCATAATTTGAACTTTATTTAAACAGAGTTAAAAAGAAACAATCATTTTCCTCATCTATAACATAATCACCAAACACCTACTTATTGTAACTGTGGCACAGCTCGGGCATTACACTCTTGTATACCAAAAGCTTTTTGTTGTTGGTTTTTTGTTTTTTTTTTAATTAAGCACTCAGCACTGTCTAAACTTAAATTAAAAGTGACTGCAAACCAAGCAGCTCGGTAAAGTACAAAAGCATCGTTTTCAGCTCATGCTTTGTTGCACCAGGCTACCAGACTGGAGGCTGAGATGCTCCAGCACTTCAGCTCACCCTCGAGTCCACACAATTTGAGGGGCCTTGACAAGCTGCCAGATTGCTGAGAGTGCTTGAAGAGGCTGGGGGAGCGCAGACTCTGCTCACACGGACCTGTGTGTTTAAGCCAGCTGTTCCATTTGTCCCCGGGTTCAGCTCCCACAGTGTAAACCAGGGATAATTCTTCCTCGTCAGGAAAATAATCTGTTGGAAATTATCATCATCATGTAGTAAAGGCTGCTGGGAAACACATCTGCAGGTGGCTGGGGAAAACACCCACCCTCAAAGCCCCCACTGAAGTCAGACCTTGAGCCTGCACGCTACCTATGGTCACCCCAAATCCACTCCCAAAACTCCATTTAAATAATCTTTTGGGACATTGTTCTACGTTCTTTCTGTGAGCCGAGTGAATCATCTGTGTTTGCTAAGAATCCAAAGCGATAGCAGGCATAGAACGATCGTTGTGGATTAGAGTCACTTTGGGAAAAGGCTGTAAAAGGCTGTCTGCTGGGATTGTGCTGGAGGTCCGCTGGAGACCCCACCGTCGGGTTGGGATGTGTGCAGAGAGCTTTTAAAAACGGCTAGAGAGAAAAAGAAATACTCGGAGGAACTGGCTGATAAGGGAGTCTTAAATTCCAGATATAGAAGGAAGAATAAATACCAGCAGTGGGGCCCTGTAAGTCGGTGATGTAAGAGCCTATAGACCTCTGAACAAAACAGGCACTGAGCAAACGAGAGGTGATTCTGTCTGCAGGAGACTTTTGGCAAATAGTGAGGATGCTGTAATAAAAGCTGCTTAAGATCACTCTACTCAAGCCCATTTTCCACAAATTGACTCAGTTTAAGCAAAATAAAAGCAGGTCTGCAAGGTTTTCAGTTTCGAAAAGTTGAGGTAATTAAGCCAGCTAGTTTGAGAGCTGAATGGCTGAAAGGCTGCGATGAGAAGACCTTGAAACCAAAAAAGAAAAACCATCTGCCATTTGCATCCTGAACAGAGAAAGTGAGTAAGAAGCACACGTGGGAAGGCAGAAGAACACGCTGGAGATTGGAGATAGCCAGGGTCAAGCCCCCAGGCTGAATAGAGCTGCTGCTGTAGAGGGAAGAGAGTGTAGGGGTGAAGGGAGGGTGAGCTCTCACATCCCACAGCCACGTTTGAAAGTGCATCTGAAGTTCTCCTGTAACCACGGGCATCCCCTACTTCCAGTGTCCCTCTGGAATCACGGAGACCTCCAGGCACAATATCCCTGCTTAAGGACGGAGGATGGGGAAGACTCAGCTCTCAGTGGCAGACAAGGCTGGAGAACTGAGGCTGAATCAAAACATAAAAAGCGTGGAAATACCGAGCACAAAGCGCCCATGAAATCAAAGTTACACCGTGCTAAAATAGCCTGGCACTCGTCTCTGATAAAATAACCACGGCCTTCTGACAAAAAGGCACTCGGTCTTATTTATTGGGATTTTAGCAAAGCAACCAGAAATCTGGGGACTATTTGTAAATGGGGAAAACGGGGATCGATAACGAGAACGCCGGGATCGATAATAAACGCTCATGTGCCTTAAGTGCTGCAGGTTTTTTAAAAAGCATCTTACAATGATAAATAACAATAAATAATTGTCAGCGTTTTGAGCACAATCTATTTCAAGGCCTAACTTTACTACACAAAAGGCTTTAAATTTTAAAAAATACATATCTAAGTAGCACAGCCCTGCTGCCAAAACCGACCACTAAAATAAGGAAGCAGGTGGCAGCTGCTGCTTTTTCCCAGCTCAGAAGGTATTTCCTCCTTCCCTCAGTTCACCCAATTCAGGTATTAGTGCACTACAAACAGAGAAACCCGCTCCAAGCTGAATCATAATGAAAATATTTCTTAAAATGTAAACCTTCCATGTGTTTTTTTTCACACCTGCAGGATTCTTAAGTGTATTTGCAAAAGCGCAGGACCGGAAATCCAGAGTCTGATCTCTTAATACTGAAGCCAACCACATTGCATAATCCCATTAATACATTTATCAGGCTCCATCTTCACAGTAATCAGGTTTTTAGCCCTTTACACAATTCCCACTAGAAGGCTTTTCAAGCACCTCCCTTGGTTTGAAGCTGTTCTGCTCTTTTCCAGACTAAACTTTTTCAGAGCCTTTTGTTCTTGAGCCAAAATTGTCATTTAACTTAAATAACTCTTCTCCCTCTCTGGTATTTACACCAGTGTATTTATAGAGAAGGAATCTAATTTTTCCCTGCCTTTTTTTGTCACTGCCTCACCATCCAGGTTCCTTTAATCATTCTGGGAACCAGATTCCCTGTTCTCCAGATCATTTCTAGCAGATGCCCTCCACTGCACCTTTTCCAGCTGAAATCAATCTTTCTCCTATGGACAAGGAATGCAGAATGCATTTCAAGCAATGCCTCACTAAAACCTGTTGCAGTGGCACTCACATTTCCTTGTCACCAGTGGGAATAATTCAGTTGACAAATGTGATCCCAGAATGTATCTTTATCATCGGGACATCAGAATTATCCTGTGGTTGATTAATACATTCCAATTCCTACACAGAACCCCCAGCTTTCTATCAGAGCTTGCATTACAAGAACTCACATTTGCTTACAGACAAATAGTCCTAAAGTCAGTCGTTCTTCTTCTGGGATCTCCCGTTTTTCCTCTTTTGATGACACCTCCAAATCCCATTAATTTCTGCTCTATCATTAGTCAATACCTTGATTAACACCAGGCTTGAGACCAGTCCATGAAGAACACTATTGCTAACCTGCCTCCCAATCCTTCTTCAACCATACTGCCTTTTCTGCCTTTAATACAGGATTTATTGATGCAAAACAGGAGCAAAGTACTTCAATTCTGATTGATTTAAACCCTCTTGCTTTGCATTTTTTGGTTTGTTTTCTTTTTTTTCCTTAATGAAAGGCTGATTTTTGCTGGTGGAGAACAACAAAGGCATATTTCTCCGTAAATCAGGCCTTTGCCTGAACTGCAAGGCTGTCCTATTTTTAGAGCTGGGCATCTGTAAAAATTAATAAACTATGCAAGTCAACACATTTGATGTTAAAAATGGTAAATGATGCTTCTTAATGACTAGTCTGACTTCTTCATTGTACTTAGGGTTATGTCACAAATTTAAAAAACAATGAAAAAGACATGTCAAACTTGTAGTTAAATGAAATTAGGCTAAATGTGCTGAATACATAGTTTAAATTAAAACAAACTGGTTTACTGTACAAAAAAAAATCTGCAACCTATAAATAGAACAAATTTCTTCTCCTGGTGCAAGTGCAGCCACACAGAGCTCAGTGAGAGGGGCAAACTGGAGAATAAACACGGGAATGGCTCCAGCTGCTGTGGGCAGGGTTTGACCCAGCTCTGCACATCCTCTGCTGCAGATCAGGAATTGTGCCCAGCAAACATTACCTCAGTACCAGCCTTACAAAATTGCTTCGGCTTCCTCGTCAGAGAGGAAAGGGGAGAAAGTAATGCCATTGTCTAAGTCTTCTTCATTCACCAGTCCTGAAGCGCTCTGAGATCCTCCAGCATGTGGCAATGCTCGTGTTTCATCAATACCAGTACTGGCTCCCAAGAGTGCAAGAGCAAACAACCATTTGCCCTTCCAATTACAGCAAAGTTCCACTAAAACCACTACGTATGTCAAGATTTAAATTCAATCAAATTTAAAGATGAATAAAAAGCCTCCCTTTCTCCCACCAGTGACAGAACAATACTATGCTCTGCTTTTTTTTTTTTTTTTTGGTAATTAAAGATAGGCTGAACTTTAGCAGTGTTATTGCACTTGAAGCAGTAGAATAAAGTGCATCATAAAAAGATGCCACTGGGATCAGTTGAAGCCAAGAAAATTGAAAACATTTCGAAGGAATGAAGCCAAAAACACAGAACCAGATTTAAACTTGGCGTGCGCTGTGGCAGGAGGCCAGCGGAAGCAGAACCTGCTGGGGGAGCGTGGAGAGGGAAGGCTCCCTGCTGCAGCCCACGGATCAGGTATGACGGGCCAGGTAAATGGGGTGGCACAGCTGGGGGAGACCAGGGAAGCAAAGCCCACTGCAACTTGCTGGGCTCCGTCCTGGCGTGGCTGAGCTCAGCTGTGAGACATTCTCCTCATATTAAGCCATGGCATTAATAAACATTGAGCTGTTATACACCACTTGCCATCTTCAAAGAGCTCTAAACCCAATGACTAATTCTCACAACCACCTCCTTAGGTGCAGGAACTGTTTATAAAGATGAGAACAAAGGCAAAACGGTGAAGTCATTGGCCACAGCTCCCAAAAAGCAATTTTTAAAACCAGATGAGCCCAAGGCTGAAATTCAAGGCTCCCAGTGACACAGCCCCTTCAGTAGGTGGAATTTCCCTCGTGTTTCTTCGACAGCAGGACTCATCTGCAACCTAAAACACTTGTCCCCAAACCTGAAACTTCACATATAAAGTTACTTCTCTAATGTGTGTGAGGCTGATTTTATATCTTCTCTGTGCAGGCAGGGAGCAGCAGAGGAAGTAAAATGGGTGAAGTGATGGTACGATGGAGATCAACAGGAAGTTTTGGCCACTAAACTTGCATTTCAGCTGATGTGGTTCAACCAAGAAAAAAAAAACAAAACACCTAGTTAAGCCTCCTCACTAGAAGGTTGGTAAATCACAATTCCTAGATTCTCTTCTTCATCTCAGTTTTTCCTCTAGCAAATAAAATTACCTTAAAATTTACAGGAAAGCTTTGAAACAGACTCAGCTTTACGGCAAACTCTTGGAGAAAAAATACACAGAGCATCTCTGTTACCAATGCTCGGCGGAGATCTCCAGGGGAGACTAGAACTAAAAAATATCTTAACAAAATGCCAGAAATAAGAATAAGTTACTGAAGGGAAAATAAACCCAACACACTTGTGTTTCTAAGCACCTCAACAACATTATCAATAAACCCAGATGCAGCCTTTCCACAAAAGCTGCAGCGACAGTCGATTCAAATGGATGGCACTTCTGTAATGCCCCTATTTGACTCTAGAGCTGAAGCACATAAAAATTCAAAGATTGGACTTCCTTGGTATTTTTATGTTAATCTGCACAGCTTTAGGAAATTGTTCCGACTCCACTCCAATTCACTCTGTGCAGTCAGAGCCATTCAAGTACCTACCAGCAATTTTCATACCCCTCCAAGTCTATCTCACAAACTGTCATCAACCCAATGCATTATTTTTCCTGCAAAGACCTGTCAGGAGCACCAGGCAGGCTCCCCCTCGGTTCAGATAAGCCGAGCAGACCTGACTCATCCTCCTTTTTTTCCCCTTTCATCCTGATTTATATTGTCTCCTTTACAGTTTATTTTCCTGTGTAGCACAAGATCAGGCTTTGTATATGTATAACGTGTGTGCAAGGGACAAAGAGAGAGAGAAAGTGTTTTTAATCTCCACCTATTCCTTTAATAGTTCCTTTTGCTTCGTCTTCTTGGGGGTATCTCAGCATTAAATTCAAATGAATTCTCCCTTTCTCCTGCTTTTGTTGAAAGAAAACCACAGGACATGTGAGAAACCCAGGTAGGAGGAAATGCTTTCCTGATGTGGAGCGCTTGGACTTGCTCAAGCCTTTTGCTGTGTTTCTGCAGAAAGCAGACAAGCAGCTACACCTCACTCCGGGCTACTTTTGCCCAAACTGCCACTGCATTTAAACTGAAAACCAGTTTTATTGCAAATAGAGATGGGCATCCACGGGCCTGAGGTCTGCCAGGACAGCGAAGGGCCCCCGCTCTGGCTCGCGTCGATAGATCCCATGGAACAGCTGGAAGAGCTCCCTCCCTCCTGGGGCCTGTCCGGTATCCACTCACGCAAGCGGGAGCTCCACCCCTCCCCGAGGCTCTGGGAGTACCTGGGCTATCCCTCATGCCTCACTGCCTGTTTTTCATGAACTTACGCAACCTTCGTTACCCTTCAGCCCTGTCTGTTTGTCAGGCTTGCCTGAAACACGCGGGCAGATTCAGAGGTTGTTGGGGTGGCACAAACGTACGGGGTGATTGGGTGAGACTGAGGCTCGTTTTGCAAGAAAACAACACGGATGTTGGTTATCGTGTCACGGATCTGAGCAGAGATCCCAAAACAACCTAAAGATTTAGGTGTAAGCACGCAGAAAAATCAGTATTTGGATGAACTCGGGAACAGCCACGTGTTTAAAACACCACATTGATAAAGAAACCCCCCAGCCCATCTTCTTGGCATCAGCCAGCACTAGAGTGACACTGCCATGGTCCCCGGGCAGCTGATGCCAGACAGGACCGCTCACAGCAGTCAGAGGCTGCAGCACACTCCCCAACTGCTTCACCAACGAGCCTGGGGATGCACCACAGACACAGGAGGAACAGAGCTGAGCTGGACCTAAAAGGCCATCCCTTTACTCCAGGCTGCACAAAGTTTTACTTCAGTAATTTTCTTCTCTAAGTCCACCCGAAATTCTCCATGATTTCTTCAGATTGTTTTCAGGCCCAGGTCAGTGACAACGCAGGTAGAGCAAAAGCTCTATCTCATCAATCCTTTTAATTCTTGAAGCCTCTCTCTTCACCACCCTTGTGATGTTTTCCTTTTAACAAGGCCTTCAAGGCAACATGAAACACAAAAGAACAAGGCGTAAGAAAAGTCCTCAGGTGGTCAAAGATTCATTGCAACAGACAGAATCATTCCCTTTATCCTCTCTCCAGCCCCCACTTAATTGAGCAGCCTGATAAATTGACGAATTACAGGTAAATGATCTTGCTGTGATGCCTCTTGCTGATGAATGAAGAATATCCTGCCAGAGTCTCCTGGTTTCAGGTGATGGATTTGAGCCTGGGCAGCAACACAATTCCTTGTGACTGACAAGCTCAGCTATTTTCACTCTTAATCTTGATAATATTTGATTGAATAAATCCAAGGTCATCATTTCCTAGGTGGATAAATTGCTCAAAATATCACCAGCCCTCCAATTACTTCAAACTGCATTAAAAAAAAAAAAGGTGAAGAATATTCACATAAGAGCTGCTGAGATTTCAGCCTCGTAGCTGGGAAATACCTACACCCCAAAAAAAGCTTTGCTGGAGCATGGACGAGCAACTGTGGAGTTCCATTTGTCATCTTACAGCCCACAGCCCTTTCCCTGCAGTCCTCCAACCTCGGGGACACGGGCCCCTGGGGAGTGACATTGCTCATGTTCAGTCACAGCCCAGCAGATTCCTTCTTTTTTGTGTGAAAGTTTGATGGGAAGCAGCTTGGCTGAACTGGAGTGATTTCAAGACGTGGGAAGCGGGGAAAGGAAGACTATTAATTGGCATCATCTTCTCTCAGCATATACAAACACTTTCTAGTGGGGGGAAGCCTTCAAACTCCTGTGCTTGAGCTTTAGCAAACACTTTGGGGCTGCAACCTGATTTTTGCTTCCCATTTTGTTCTTCATGAGGCAAAAATGGGAGCAAAAGCTTCTGCCCCTTGGCTGCACGGAACTTTCACACAGATCTCTGCACAGCATCAGCTGGATCGAAAGATGGTGTGTCATTTGTGAAATATCCCAGCCATTTATTGTGCAAGCTCCTAATTATTAATGTCTAGGCTCCATATTTCTGCAGTGAGATTTATGATGTCGCTCAAGGTGGTGGATTTGAACTAATTTTCCCTCAAATCTACCGATGGGAAACCACAGAAATGCTTTTTATCCCCTCAACTTCTGTAGTCTCTGGTGCAGAAAAACCCCAAGGAGCAAACAAGCCCCTCAAAAGAGGAATCTGAGGTGAAAATTGTCCTACTCTGCCTCCACCACCACCACAGTGGCATAAATGTCATTTAAACAGCTCCACGCATCCCTTGGGGGCAATACAGACAGAGTTTAGCAAAATTTCACTGTTGTATCTGTTTTTAGGGGATATAAACTGCACAATTGGAAGCCTCCTTCCATCCCACTGAGGCTTTTCGGACCAGGTGCACAATGGGGACTGCAGCAGCAACAGGACACAGCTGGTGCCCTGGAATCAAGAGAAAAGAGGCAACTGATGCAAAAGCCAGTGGCCACACGTAACCCTTGCAGAGGGAGCCAGAAGCTGTCCCCATGGAACAATAGCAGGAAACTCTGTCACAGAGCTGGGCATGGAAAAGTCCTGCAAGGGACAAGCAGAGAACTTCTGGGGATAAAGAGTTTCACTTCTGCGTGTGATTCCCACAGCGAATTGAAAGGGAAGGATTTTAAGCCCAGAAACTGAGATGGTTTTGGAGTTCAAAGCATGCTTGGAGAGTCAAATGAAGTTAATCTCTTTCTTCTCCAAGAATAGGATACATTGGAAAAACCTGTAGAGTGAGCAACCAGCACCTGGACTGATGGCACACGCTGCTCTTACTGGTCTAACAGGGCTTAACACAAACAGCTTGTGTTCCAGAAAACACTGATATTTGTATATTCATGAGTGTATACGTGTGCATATAAACATGCTGGTCACATGTAATGCGAGTAGAAAATAAACCCACAACATCTTTTGGCTCCAGGATGTGGGATTT
>VYZQ01021237.1:0-30427 GCA_013400655.1 Mystacornis crossleyi
CAGAGACCCCACTGCAACAAATGTGTTTGAGTTTTATGCCAGTATCTTATGCTAAGACATCTCTCTGTACATGCTAAACTAAATGGGTTTGTTCCTGCAATAGAATAGCCAGATCTGAATGCTTCTTGCTCAAACTCACATACAGAGCTGAAAAGTAATGAGGATTTTCCAAGAGCATGCCAACCCCTCTGTTTGAATAGATTTGAGACAAAACTTTTAAAATGAGCTACAATCTAGCTTTGTTGACAACAAATCAACAACAAAGCCCAGTGTATGGACACACCAGGAATCATTTACTAAATACATCTTTATTAATAATAATTGCACAAGTTAACAGAAGTTTCTGCATAGACACAAGATGGGATTACATTAACTCATGGAGGTCTGGTGTGCATGCATGATCCAAGCACAGAACACTTCTATGTATTTTTAACCCTTTCTAACCTCCATCCCTAGGGATAGCAGGGACAGCAGGGACAGTTTCAGGGCTAGCTAAAACTTTCACACATATTTAGATTGTCAAAAATTTCATCTCCAAATTCCTTGTTGACCTTTAAAACATTTGCAAGGTCTGCATGGGACTTTCTAAAGCATGCCATGGTGGAAAACACTGTTCCAGCAAAAGTGGTGAGAGCTTCATTCCTGTGTTCAAGAGTTTCATCTGGGTGTTTTCTGTCACATGAATATGCTTGACCACTTTTAAGAGCTGTTCCTAATCATGCAAAAGGTTCCCATAATAAATGAATCAAAGGAATGAAATTCTGAACTGCCTGGGAAACATGGACGAGCCAACATCCAAAAATGTATCTTCCTGCTGACCAGCCCACCCCATAGCTCTCAAGAGAAACCCCACTCCTGCAGCAACCACAACCTTCACCTGCCAAAAGAGATGTCTGCAGCTTCCCTCCAAATGAACACTTCAGGAATATCACTGTTGCCTTATGGAGTAGCATAGCCACCTTCCTCTGTGCAGTATGCTTAGGTGATCTTCCACTTGTGAACAAGCAGGTAAAGGAATGATATTTTCTAAATGTGGAGCAAGCGGGAAAACCCTCACTTCGTCAGCCTTCTAGTACATTACAGAGCAGCAAGCAAAACTGCAAATAATACTGAGAAGTGAGCAATACCTTGTATCTTCCCGATGGCTGAGGTGAGAGACCAAGTATGCATGCCATAAAGGCTGGTAGGAGGTGGGCAGAGTGGTAAGTTCTGCCACTGTCGAGCTGATCCTACAGCAAGGTGAGGCTAGAGAGTCAAGGTTTTGAGCATCCCATCTAAGAAAAATTTATGCTTTTTCTGATGCATATGCTATGCAATTGCCAGTTCTGACACGTGCATAAAGCAACCTGTAGAGACTTAGTGGTTTTTACTTGGAAACAGAGATAAACTGAGTAGAGATTTGTGTTCCTACTGTAATTTCTTTTACAATGTAGGATTTAATCGGCAGATCTGCCTTCTAAGTATAATCATTGTGCAAGACCCTCTATTTCCAATTTTAACTAATAATCTTGGCTTTTATAATAATACAACCATTATATATATATATATGTATGTATGAATAGTAATACAACCAAGCGAACAATAAAATAATTATAACCCCCTTGTGCAACCCCAGTTCACTTTATGACTTCGCTGTGCACCAAGCTCTTCTCCAGATTTCAGAAAAATCTGTTACTGGTAGAGTTCTATGAAGGTTGAAAGCACTAATCAATGCCTGCTCTTACCATCACCTTCCCTCTTTCTTGCTGCTGCTTCCCCTCTTGTACAGCAGAGACCAAGCTTGAAGGCACCACCATCCCTTGGCACTGTACTTGTTGTATGTTACTCTGGGAGCAGTTTCTACAAAGTGTTGTTCAACCACATCCGTAATGCAGGGGTAAAGATGAGAACTGAACCCGTCACTGACACGACCAGAAATAACCACAGGAAGATCCGATCCAGGACTTGAGCTACAAATTTCCAGTCTTGTACAACCTGGAAAGGACAGAGGGAGGATAAACATAAACAGTAACAAGCCTGGTACTTTGTTGGTACTGCTACATATATTTCAGCTCCCCAAATCTGGTTTTAAAACGAGAAGTTTGTAGTATGTGGTAGCCTAAAACTAACAGGGATCACCTTTTCGGCACTCATAGCTGCAAATTGCTCAAAACTCCAGAACAATTCCATAGTTCTATGGGCAGGGTGATGCAACTTCTTCACCAAGTGCAAAAGCTTTCTGTGCAAAAGCTTTTAATTAAGTGCATATATGAAAGTTTACAGACTTAGCCTTGAAGATGGCTTTAGAGGGAACTGGATTTGTTTTTACAGACCTGCATTTCCTTCTAAGTGCTAGGATGAGGCTCTGACACAGCACTTGGACACAGGCATTGATTCCAGTACAAGTGGTTCGATTTACTTGTGTTTGCTTAAGTGATTTGTTGACTCAGTTTGGGTACACTCAGGAGGGGAATTTTGAATTGTGAGTATTGGCACAACTATGCACACACAAAAGTGCTATTTATTAAGGTGATGCAAGGGACCTTTTTATTAAAGTTATTTCAGCTTCAAGCAGGTTTCAGCCATGGACAGTATGTATTCACATACTACGTTTGGTTTACTGCTCTTCTTTGTGCTATAGTCCTCTCAGCACAGTTTGAGCAAAGCCCCAGCTCTTCTTGGAGGGTGCTAACAGAAGTTTTTCTCTTTCCAGATGCTGCTAGCTGCATTGCTCTGCTGTCCTATCCTTGCAAGAGACCCATTGTTTGCACACAGTAATTTGCCATTTTAAAAGCCAGGAGGATCCCTGAGAGGTGAAGGGTGGTAGTTGGGAGCTAATCTGAACAGGTGTTAGTGAAAATCTAGAAGACCTCCACTCAAAAGAGAGCAGCTACGCAGTGCAGAGTATGTGCTGGGAGGCCAGGACTGACACCTGGCAAATATCATAGAGCCTCCCTGTAAGTGTGAAAGCTACATTTTCAGAGCATATGACAGTTTCCAGATTCATGTGTATCCCAAACTTACACAGGACAAGGTTATTCAAATAATCCCAAACTAGGAATTCCTCCAGGAGAGGCTGCTGGAGTCTTTTGCATCTGTGAAGAGCAAGGACTCTCACAGCACTATACTCTTCTCCTTGAAGCTACGTGTTGTCTCAGAAAACATATTATTTATCAAGATCTAAGGAAGACTGTGTCTCAGAGGAGAACAGGAAGAAGAGGCAAAGAGAAAAGCATGCAGAAAAGGAGAGAGCTTGGAAGCCATTGCTGTCAAGGAAAGTGTGATTCTCTCCTTTCCCTCCCTCCACCTACCTGTCTGATGAAATGCTCCTTTTTAACGTGTCTGGAAATGTACCGAATGGAGTCAGCTGCTTTTTCCAGAAAGGCAATAACAATTTTTTCTCCGTCTTTTGCTTGCTTGTATTTCTGCTTCCCCAGAAACTTTGATTTCGAGGTGGTTCCCTTTTCTTCAGTCTCTGAGAACGAGTAGCGATCTACATGGCCCTTCATGCAGAGCAGACGAGGCAACTTCTGGAGAAAGAGCCTTTTAACCCAGGGAGCCATGGGGTGGTAAGTTGCTGAGGATCGGTGGTGGACATTGATAACAAACACAGTCACGATGATAGAGAGGGTCACAAAAATCATGATGAAGAGCAGATACTCACCAATCAGAGGGATGACTTTGGAAGAAGAAGGGATTATTTCCTCAATCACTAAAAGGAAAACAGTGAGGGAGACTAGAACTGATGTCGACAGTGAAAGCTTTTCTCCTTCATCTGAAGGTAGGTAAAACACCAGGACAGTAAGAAAAGACAATCCCAGACAAGGGATTATTAAGAAAAGAGTGTAAAACAACGGAAGGCGTCTCAACACAAAGGAGTAAGTGACAAATGGGTAAGAGTATAGCCCATCCTTCCTATTGCCTTTCATACCTTTGGCGTTTAAGATCTCCCACTCCCCGTTATCAAAGAAATCTTTCCTGTCTACATTTTCATCCACTAAAATCAAGTCCACCATATTGCCATCGTACGTCCACGACCCAAACTTCATGGAGCAGTTCTGCCTGTCGAAGGGGAAGAAGGTCACATCCATTGTGCAGGAACTCTTATAACTGGCCGGTGGTGTCCAGGTCACCACTCCATTGTACTTCACTATGGCTTTGGTCATCAGGGATCCCTCAAAACGTCCGTCAGCACTGGGAATTGGACAGGAAGAAACAGTACCAAGTTCAGGACTATGTTTGCCCCAGTCCTACCCCCTCTCATCTCTGCTTTCTATCCCTCACCTGGAGCACATGGTGCACAACATTCACACTGCCTAAAGAAGCAGCCTTCTGACAGCACACACAGGCTTCACGGTAGCTGACATGCCTTGCCCAAGCTCTGGCGTAAGCCCAGAGCAAGGAGCCACGCTACTCACTTTTCAAACAAAACAATGTCGGGAAGCCACAGAGACTCAGAGGGGACCCGGATAGCTGTGATCCCACCGTATTCGTCTGGATTCCAGGAGAGCTTGTGGTCGATCCATTCCTATAACGAAAGAGCAGAGTCCTCTGCCCACCCATATGCAGCAGCCTCTTTCCTCACCCCTGCCTGTGTCTCAGAACAACTGCATGCACAGCACAGTGGGCAGAGCCTGGTGTGAGGCTGCTCACCTGCAGAGAGGATGCCAGACAGCATGGCTGGGAGATGTTAATCCCCACAAGCACTGCCCCTTCAGACACAGGTGAGACCCAAGAACCCATCCCTATGCTGGTAACCTCAAGGCCAGCACTCCTGGAGAGCACTTGACCCTCACTTCACTCACCACCCTGCACAGCCCACCTGAGAGTAGTCTAGAAGGAAGGAGCCACTTCCCTTTAGTGCAGGAGCTTTCCTTCCCTCTGAGAACCAGCACAAGCTGGTTTTGGCTGGCACTGACCCCACAGAAGAGCCAGGTGGTGTGGGTACTAGTACTCAAATGAGGAGAGGTCTTAATTCACTTTTCATGGAGACCTGGCTTTTTTCAGTGAATGGAATACAGCACCTAATATCTGTACACTGTCCTTGCAAAAAATAAATTAATCAGAAAGATTCTTTTCATCAGAAAGACCTGCAGACGATTGCAGGAAAAAAAATACGATGCTATTGTAAAGCACTTTGTTAAAAAGCAGGAAGAGTCCTGTCCATTTTCATCATGCTGAACTCTAGAGTAATTTTTGTCTCCATTTTTGGTTTTCCAGATAGGGAGATCATAACAAAGTAGCTCCAGCAACCTGGAGATTTCCACAGAAAAGCAATGTCAAACCAGCTCTCTGATCCTTGTTCATTATTGATGAGGATTTTGATTTGTCCACAGAAATAGCAGCAGTGTGATGCAAGAGCTGTAGACTGTGGTCAATACCAAGAAGTGGAAGATGAAATAGTTTCCATTAAGCTGCAGCACTAAAACATCTCCAGGGATGTGGAGGTCTCAGCCTTCACTGGGAAATTTCCTCCATGACTTAAGGATGAACAAAAAAAGCAATATTCTCTATTAATTTTCCATATGATTCCCCTCTTATTTCTTTGAATCCACATGCTTTTCACAGCTATACCTACAGACATTTGTTATTGTTCAGGTGTGGAAAGAGAAGAGGGGCCATTGCTGCTCACAGCCTCAGCATCAGGGACAGAGAACATCGCTTTTAGTGTTAACATTTCTCTGAGGATGGGTATCTAACAGATGTCTCCAGCAGCCTAGGCTAAGTGGTCACAGTCTCACATATGTCCTGGACACTTCCTGCAATAGGCACAACGGGGCTGGAAATATACATCATATAAGGTGATAGTCAGGGCTGAGCAGCAACCAACACACTCAGCTTGTAGCCTTCACTAACACAAGAGCAGCAAATACCCCGCAAGCCACCTGGTGATAGAATCATCCTTCTGGAGTTGAATCAGAGCAGCCCCTTGGCCTGGGTTATTTGCTCCATCTGCAATATTCCTCGCTTTCCCCCTGCCCTGCATTGATTTCTCTCCCAGCTAAAGTGCTTTTTTGTGTCTGCAAGGCAAATGGTTGTGTCTTCCTACTAGAGCAGAAAATAGGTTGTGTGCAGACTTTGAAGGTGAGCAGTTTAAAACAGGAATCTCCCTGTGGGCTATGCTGACTATGCTGACACAAATGTAGCAGCAGATGCATTAGGCCCTTTCCTCTCTTCTCCCTTTCTTCCAAGCTGCTCCAGACATTGCAATTGCTCTCTCCTTCCTCCAGTTCTGCCAAATTCCCATTTCTGTGCTGTCATTGAAGAGTTCAACCTACGACTACTGGAACAAAAAACACTGGACCCAGATTCTCAACCCTTGCTAGTAGACCCCATAGCTTGCCTGAATCCAGACACTTTCTCAGCAACCACTGAAGGCTCCTCTGAACCTTGTGTGTCAGCCTGCTTGTTCTTCAAGTCCCACCATCTCGGGCATCAAGATGTTTGAAGTGAACAAAAAAAAGAAGCTTGTGTTTAAGCTTTGCTTATCCAAGAAAAGTAAGACTCTTGCAGAAAAATTATGAAGGTGATCAGGAGAAATCAGCATGGATTCACTAAAAGTAAATCATGCTTGACCAAACTGATTGCCTTCTATGATGAAACAACTGCCTGGATGGACAAGGGGAGAGCAGTGGATACTGTCTACCTTAATTACAGCAAGGCTCTCAACACTGTCCCTCTCACAATATCCTCATAGGCAAATTCAGGACATTTGGACTGGACGAGTGGACAGTGAGGTGGATTGAGAGCCGGCGGAATGGCAGATCCCAAAGGGTTTGTCATCAGTGGCACAGGGTCTGGCTGGAGGCCTGTCACTGGTGGTGTCTCACAAGGTTCCATTCTGGAACCAGTGTAGTTTAGCTTATTCACCAGTGACATGGGTGAAGGGACAGATGCCTTCTCACCAAGTTTACTGATGACACGAACTTCAGGGGAGTGGCCAATACCCCAGAGGGATGTGTAGCCCTTTAGAAGGACTTTGTCAAGCCGGAGGGATGGGAAGAGAAGAAACTTGTGAAATTCAACAAAGGCAAATCCAGGATCTTGCACCTGAGGAAGAATAACCTCAGGCACCAGCACAGGCTGGGAGTGACCTGCTGGGAAGCAGCTCTGTGGAGAAGGACCTGGGGTCCTGGTAGACAACAAGCTGTCAATGAGCCAGCAAAGTGCCCTGGGGGCCAAGAAGGCCAATGGGATCCTGGGGTGCGTTAGGAAGAGCATTGCCAGCAGGTTGAGGGAGGTGATCCTGACCCTCTACTGTGCCCTGGTAGGGTCACATCTGGAGTGCTGTGTCTAGTTCTGGGCTCCTCAGGCAAAAGGAGACATAGAGCTCCTGGAGTGGGTCCAGCAGAGGGTAACAAAGATGATGAGGGGACTGGAGCATCGCTCTTATGAGGAAAAGCTGAGGGAACTGGGCCTACATGAATGCACAGCTTTCAAAGCAGGACACCTCGGTCAGGCCACAGGTATTTAGTGCTCAGCCTGAGCTCCTGAGGGCATTTATATGTGTGAAAATCAGACCCTGTGCCTCATTTTCTGCTCCCTTTGCATTACCTTGGGCCTTCATGTTCTCAGTCCATCAGATGGAGAAGCAGTATTAGAAGTGGTAACAACTCCTGGAAGCCCAGCTCTGGGAAATCACAGTCCTGAGTTTCCCTGAGGAGCTGCCCTGGCTAAAATCTGAGGATTCCAAAGGCTTCAGAGAAATCAGTGTGTCTACACTGCACAGGGCTTGGACCTGCAGGTGAAGGCAGGTGTTACAGCCTGCAGTGAGAGTGGGTGGAAATGGAGAGACAACAGATGAGGGCAGAGAGATGACTTTTACAGAAGGGCTCTGCTGTCTGCCCAAGTAGATACTAGAAGTAAGGAGGCCAAAATGTGACCCTGTGCAAAAAACGGGCTCCACAATTGCAGCTGAAGGTGGAGAAATTGTAGTACTGCAGATAATTCAGGGCAGGATCCCAGCAGCTATATTTGGATCAGAGAGAAATTTCTCCAGCAAAACAGGAAATTCCTGTCTTCCTCACAGTCTGGGGAAGTCCGAAATTTTCCCTCTTCAAGGGAGAGACCATCTTTACATAAAATATCCATATGGGTTTTAGGGGTCTTGCTCCAGCCAGAATCTCACACTCACTGCAGCACTACAGGACCCAGACTGAGACAAAAATTGAGTCACATTTCTTGTCCACCAGCCCAGCAACCCCCAGAAACCTTTCCCCATGGCATGATTTCAAGTACAGTTTGTTTTTCATGTCCTCTCCCTGGGATCAGCTGACATCTTTACAGATACTCACAAGGCTGAGAGACTTAAAATAATTGTCACAAGGTCAAGAAACTGGTGCAATGTAACCCAAACCAAAAACAGTGTTCTTCAGGAGTGAAGAAGAAGAAAGGAGACCTAACAGTTCAACTTGCACCTTTCCAGAAGCAATTATGATAGACAGATCTGATTCATTTGCTACAGCTTTTAATGGGAAAAGGTCTGTGGTGTGGCCTTTTCTTTCTCTTTATATATGCTGAGGAATGAAGAAATCTATCTGAGGCACCACTCTTAGCTCGGGCAAGAGAGATAGTACTTGTGTGACCACTAAGTCTGAGACAGGATAGTCCCTCAGGGCACATACAACATCCCAGGGACAGCCACTGCAGTACCAGGTGTGTCACTTCCCTGAAATACAGCTGGCTTGAGCACACAGCTGGGATGCAGCTCAGGAGAAGAGGGTACCCTATGTCCTAAAGGCCTATCTGCCTGCCTTTCTGTCTCTTTGTACATTTGCTGAAGTGAGAAGAGGGACAAACTTCAGGTTAGGTATCTTGGTGCTGGCCATTCAGCATCCCGAAACGGGATGGATGGCACAGCGGGCAGCAGACTGGGATGGCTACCCAGCTCAGCAGCTCCACGTGGGGAAAAGGGAGGTCAGATGTGGTCTGATTTACCTGTTTCAGCCACACGTTGGTTGTCATCAGCTGATTCTTCTCATCCTAGGGTGACACAAGGTAGAGAGGATTGCAATACCAAAGCAGCCATTAGAAACAGACCCCATGCCTGCTGAGTCCAACCCTGTGCCGATATGAGGAGGTCCCTATGGTCCTGCTTCTCCATGAACTTGGGCCCTTCAGTCACCGCTGAGGGAAATGGACTGACTTTCTAGGTGCTGTCCCTGCTATCACTGGGAGCCCCTGAGGCTGGAAAACTGAGGTCTGGCATTCACAGGAGCTCATAGGAATCATATGCCAAAGACGCGGGATGCAGCAGGGCTCAGCCAGCAAGTGGTATCAGGTCACACATGGCTGTGGGCTCACAGGATGGCTCATCTCCCCACACGGCTCCGCCTGGAGTGAGTTTGGGAATATACAAGCTGAAATATGGTCCTAAATACGTAAATAAAACACAGAATTAGAATGTGCCCTCCACAGCACAAGGGGACATTACCAAGGGCTGGGGGATGTAAAGAGCACACTGTTGTGTGGGTACCTCTGGGCATTGTGCAAATTCCACTGTGCATTGCAGTGGAAAGGGAAGGGAAAATTTCCACATGGGCAGAAACACGAGATTATCTATTTTTGCCTCTAGAGTTTTATCTGAGTGACCAGCTGGGTTAAGACTTGAACTACCTTTGGCCTCAATAAAAGCTTGCTTAGAGGGAATAATGTCCAACCAGCTCTGACCCTTCCTCAGTCCTCTCCTGTAGCTGTCTTGTCATTAAATTGCAACACAGGTGTCAAGGACTGTCTGGCATGGGTTGTTTGATTAAGACCCTATGAAAATGAGGCCTTATTCCCTGAGAACAGCAGGGAAAAAAGAACCTTCAGGTTTCCTTCAAAACAAATGAGTCCTAGAGTCCATGCTGGGTCATATCACCAGCACCATTTCATGCTCAGTGTTTTGATGCCCAACCATAACCATGCATTTCTTGTGTCAGGAAGCAAAAGCTAATTACATCACCAGCCCTCCTAGGTGGAGGCACAACTGTCTGTAAAAGAAGGGGTGTTTTACTGAGCCTAACACAACACTTACCACATCCACAAGCTGTGATATCTTTAACCCAAAAAGGACTTTGATGGTGTCGTTGGAGTTTTCCACGGGGCGGACCCATTTCTGATAGCTTTCAAATAAGTGCTTGAGGAGTGCATCCTCGTTTTCAGCAATTGAACTGAAGGCATTCACATCTGGAAGAGAGCAACCCAGAGTGGAGGCATTCCCAGAAAGCAGACATGGAGAATGCCATGATGTGAAGAAGTGAGGCAGAGCAATGATGTGAGGAAAATTCATCTCTGGCCAGGTCTTGTCTTGTACAGCAAATTCTGCAGGAATTCAGATGCACAGATTCTCAGCAGAACCAGGGCAAGTGAATGGAAAGGCAAGATAGCCCAAGCCCAACCCAAATACAAAAAAAAAAAAAAAATCATCATACCAGAGCAGTGATGACTTTGTACTAGGTTTATGTTTTCTATGGCCTTTTTGCCAAAGCAAGAAGAGCCCATCTGGCAGCAGCAGGAGCTGGATGATGCAGTCAGGGCTAGATATGCCAGGCAAGCATGGAGCCATCATGGTCTGTACCTGTAAGACTTGTGACTCCCGCAGTCACTGACACCATGCTCCCCCTTCCCCTTGCTACTGTGAAGGGGGAAGGGCAGTTCAGACCCTTCATCCTTTCCCAAACTTCAGCCCCACTCCTTGTGATGTTGAGGTTCTGACATAACCTCCATCTCTTCCCTTGTGCACACACACAGCACCCAAGGGTGAGAAGGATTCTACCTCTCTTCACAGCCACCATGGAGGAAAAAGGATTGGCCCCATACAGTAGGGATCACAGCCATAGTGCAGTGTCAGCAGTCAAAGGGGACCTCACGGGACACTGTCCAGGGCCCAGCTTGTGCTCTGCCAGCCCCAGGGTGAGCAGAACACCTGCGCCCGATTGCCAAGCATTAGGTGCAAGAGGGGTCTGCAGGCAGAGGATCATGGCCCAGGGATAGTGCCAGGAGCTGATGGTGGGAGAGCACAGTCAGTGTGCTCACACACCCCGTGCATCAACGATCAGAGATAAGGCAGCCCCCAGCATATGGACAGTGCCACATGGAGACAAAGCGCATTCAAGCCCAGCAGCCCCTCTGGAGAGAAAACTGGAAGCAGAGGGTAGTGCTCTGCCCCTATATGGAGGAAAGGATGTGACCATAGACCATTGTCTGCCCATGTCCTCCTCCCCAGCAGCTGCTGCCCATCTCCTGGGCACAACAGGCTGTGCAGTCTCCTCCACCTTGTCAGGGTCTGTCTGAGGCTGTGGACAGGACTAGACGCGGCAACAAGCAACACAGCTGAGGACTGCCCAAAGCAAAAACCTGCTCTCAGAGCTTTCCATGGGACAAAATCATCCTTTAATACTGCCTGGATCCTCTCAGAACACCACAAGGTCCAAGCAACACTGTAATTTCCCACTTCCAGCCACAGCAAGATACCGTTCCTATTTGACGAGCTATAAACTCTGAAACAGGTACTGCATCTGCAACCAAAGGAAGAGAAAGAACACATTTCTCCCCCCTCACTACTCACAACCTCAGAGGTCCAACCCCCTGACATATAAGGGTCTTTGCAGACTCCCTCTCCTAGACATTTCGCTTTCCCTATAGGAGATTCACAGGTGTGTATGGTTGTTAAAAACAGGAGATTTAATGGAAAAGCCATTGAATAGAAAAATCCATAACCCCAAAATATGCAGGATCAAAACCAGCTCTGTCTCAAAGCCAGAATACATTGCTTTGTTTTCGTTTGAGTATGACATCCTGCACACATATATGCAGCCACACACCCCCTGTGTCTGTGGGTGTGTATGACCTCCCTCGAAAGAAAATGGTGCCATTTCACAGCCCACATCTCACATAAAGTTCAGGTACCTAATGCTCCAAGTGAGTATAGAAGACAGGTGGTAAAGCTGGGTTTGGGGCTCGATACGTTGAATCTCAACTGCTGAGGAAGACACACAGAAGAGTGAAAAAGACTTGAGGAGTCTCACAAAGAAAAAAGTCAGAAGGAAGAAGATTACTGCCTTTTAAGACAGCCTCAGTACTGGCAAAAAGACAGTTTAAAAGCAGAAGTTATTAATGAGAAATATCATGTGGGAAAATAGCTTAACAGCTCCTTTGACCAAGCCTCATCTTGTGATTAAGATGACAAATCCATGGAGAAAACATTGAACAAAATGCCACTGCCTTTGAAAAAAACAGAAAAGCAGACACAGGACAGATACATCCCTGAATTTACCATATGGTGCACTGAGAGGCAAAAACTCAGGAACTCCCTGGCAGGCTAGCGTGTTCAATTACCCAAGCACTGTCTGCCATCTCCCCTCTCCCCCAGGTTCCTGTTTCTCTCTGTGATCCATGCAAGTAGCAGCTCCCCATGGGTGTAGAACAGGAGTTCTGGGGCAGAAAGTCTGCTAAACAAACGTGCAAAACACCCCAAGAAGGACGGACAAGACACTTAGCCTTTCATCAGTTTGCTTGAAGCATTTCAGTTTTCCTCTTGGCAATGGAAATTTTCCCTTAATTCCCTTTAGCAGCGCAAGGTTGAGCTTAGGATTTTTTGTTAATTTCTAGCCAGCAACCATCCCAGCACCAGTTATTAAAACCTAGTTGTCAAACTGACCATGGTTGCAATACAAAGGCAGCAACTGATATAACCCTCTTCTGCTACTCACACAGTGTTTAGAGGAGGACCAAGGGAAGCCAGAATTCACCAGATCCCAGAAAGCGGCAGCTAACCAGCCAGCAGAAAAAAAAAACTTGAACACCTGCAGCTCAGCTTGGAAGAAGAAGAAGAAATCACACCTACCTGAGTGGCTCAGACTCAGCACAAAGAGCACCAGGCAAAGCATGGGCACCACTGTGGCTTTTCCTTGAAATCTGCTCTGTTTTCATAAGCAAATCGGTCTCATCTTTATAGGGGACTAAAACAATCTAGTTAAAAATCAAGGCAGACAGTTGAGTGTGCAAGGCAAGGCAGAACCTTTCTAGCCTTATCTTGCCCTCATTATGACGCTCGGTACATCACACTTCATTGATTTTCAGTCAGCTGTCACATCCCGTAAGCCTTAAACAGGGCTCTGGGTCCTAAACTCTGACTGATCTCTTTGTGGCAGTATTTGGGTGGCTATAACCACTGCGGTCTAGGAGTATAAGAGAGGGAAGTCTTTAAAGAAGGAGAAATATCTTTTATTATACTGCTAATTACAGCTGGGGGGAAAAAAAAAAAACAGGCTGCAGTTCAGACCCAAAGATAAATCAGATGCCTTTAAGATTACCTATTTGCTCCAGCTGTATCAGTTGGTCTAAAAACAGAGGCAGACTCCCTACAGACATAACTTAGCTTATTCATTTCTCATGCTACACTTGCTGTTTTAGACCTATAAAGTGGATTTGGAGGGCAAAAAAAACCCCAGTAAGATGTAGGTGGGAAAACAATGCTGATTTCTAAATTTATATTTCATCACGCGTACACAAAACATCACAGACAGCAGCACAGAAGTGCTTGCACAGTACTATCCACTGGCACAGCTTAACAGAGAATGTTGCCCCGGGGTCTTGTGTCGAGAAAGTGAGGATTATTTAGCCAGTTCCTCTGTAGTCAGTCCTCCGTCAGTCCTCCCCAGAAAAGGGGACACCTCAGAAAAGGCTCCTTTCAGAAACCACCAGAAATTGCTGATAATCAAAAGGGATGCAGGTTCCTCTTTTCCCATCCCCCTGCCACTCCTCTGCCAAAGGATATCAGGACCTTCTGTTTTCTTCTCAAATGAGAGTCACTTTGCCACACTGCCAAAAAGGAGGTTTTCCCCTGAACCTCTCAAGTTCAACAAAGAGGCATACAAAATTCTTTTACCTTATCCCCAGACCTCAAACTCTTCCTGCTTTGATTATTTCTTGCTGGCTATTTAATTGCTTGCAGACTTATATATGGGAAGCCTGGGTTTTTTTCAGCAACACTGGGTCCATTTCATGCAGTGGCAGAGATTTTGGTACAGTCACAAGTTTCGTGATTCAGATTTGACTTATCTAAGGTCCTCACAGAAGACTGATAACTGGCAGCTGTAATCTTATCAGATTATTCAGCTTCCTGTAATGAAAAAATTGCCATTTAAGTGTGGTTCAAAGTCGCATTGCTGCTGCAAGCAACATTCTTGTAGTGTTCTATCAACTTATTAATGGTTCTGTGGGCTTGCAGCCTATCTCATCCATAGCTCTCAGGCAGGCCACCGGCAGCAACTCAGTGAGTTTGCTTTTTCCACTACTGTACGACACACAAGAAATCTGCAAGGGCCCTTGATAGTTCCTCAGTTCTGCCAGTGGTCACCCAGCAGGGCTAGAGGAGCAGCTGGCTTCCCTGCACCTTTCCTCATCTCAGATGCAGAAAGCCATGGAAAACCAAGAGTGCTACCAAAAGACCATCTTCAATGAAGTGTACTGGCAACACCAGTTGCTGTCACTTCTCAGTTTCCCTATTAGACTGAGACCAGGAACAAGCACACAGCTTCTTGAAGTACACAGGAAAGCTCCTTTTTTTATGCTGGCATCAAGAGAACAGCGGTCATTTGGCTAGAGGACTGTGGACAGACAACACCACAGTCTGCCATAAAGTTGAGTGAGGACTAAACACAATTATTCTGCCTGATGCAAATTTTTCTGCAACAAGGTTACCCCTTTAAAATGTTTTCTGCAGACTAGCCCATGCTTTCCGTCATGTTTGTGGTCCTGTGCAGACGTCATCCGTTACTTTGCTTCAAGACTGCAAGCCCCAGCCTTTGCCCATTGACACCTCTGATTGTAGTTACTGCCTGAGACTGCATTCAAGCATTGCTCTGTTAGACAATATGAGAGACACTTGTTTTTCACAGGGCTTTAACATGCTGCCTTGTGGCAATTGAGTTAATTTATTATCTTCCTATAGGAGTAGGCTTTTTGCTACTACATGATAGTTGGGAATTTCTTGGAGGGAAATATGAAGTATGGTTGCATTACCATTGCCCCCACACACTGCCTAGACTGTGACAAGAGGTAAGGACCAGGTTTGCCTGGTCACTGGCTTCCAGAGTTACCAGACAGCCAAAGGAGGGTATTGGAGAAAGAAATTCTGTTTGCCTGATGTTTTCTGCTCACAAGTCTTTATTCAGCCATGCACTCCAACCTTTTGGAAAGGAAGGTATGCATGAATACTCCATTTTGTCAGACGGGCCATGAAGCATGAGAAGCATCCACCCTGAGCTAGCAAATTAATTCTTGGGCAGAACTGTGCTTATGGCACTACTTGAGTGGCTATTCTCTGTTGAGAAAATGTCTTTGCTTTTCCACAGGTTCATGGGATTTTTGTAACTAATATGAGGCTGCAAAGAGCTAAGTACTGCCTGGGCATAAGCAACATTGGAGCTGGGCCTCACCCTCTAGGCAGCAAAAACATCAAGAAAAAAAAAAAGAGAAATCCACCTAGAGGCACAAAATCATCAGTTTGAGCTCACATGGTTAATATTAGCAGCAACTGAAAACTCCAGGTTATGACAGACAGTCCTAAGCCATGTTACTTGAAGGCATCACGCAGTCAAGCATGGAAAACACAGATTCCAGGGAAAGGTGACAGTGTTGGCTGGCAATCAGAGGGCGGGAAACCTGGACTGAAGTGAGAAGGATGGTGAAGAGGAAGGACATAGATGGGAGATGCTCTGAACTAGAACTGTGATGCTTTGTTTCCAAAACCAAGAACCAAGTAGAGTTTGCTGCACCTCTAGGTTTGTCAGCTGCTGGAAGGAGAAAAGAGAGGTACGGCAACATTATGGAACAAGAGACACTTTTCAGGTGGACATGCCTTCTCCCTCACAAACCCATCTCAGCTTCCCTGGTCCCTGCAGGTGATATGCCAGAAGCCAAGGAAGGTCCACCTGGAGTGCCAGGACTTGTGATGGAGCCAGGCTCCCCAGAGCTCCCAAGGGAGGACTGAATTAATCTTGTACCATCTGACATGACACAGGAAGCCAGCAGATGAAAACCTGCCCTTAGGGGATGAAGGACAGTTTCTGGAGCAAAAATGGGGTGGGAAAGGGCAGAACTCCTGGAATCTCATCTTTGCCCTGACACTTCTCACGTCCCTTCTGATCTCAGTTCTGGCCAGCAGCAGACACCTCTCCTCACTAGCAGCTTCTCAAAACATGCATCTTCACTCGGCAAGACCAGAGGTGTTTTTAGCCAGCTCACCAGCAACTTTTGCAGCACCGGCATTTCCATGTGCCAGAGGGAACAGTTTGGAGCCAATCATCCACCTGACGATACATCCTGTCTGCCCTCCTCCAGCTTCCTGTCCCCCCAAACACCCTCCTTCTCTCTCTTGTCTTGTTTACAGGCCCCACCAAGCAAATCCCATTCAGTCTCTCCCTGAGTGCCCTTTCCCCCTCTAATCCATCCCTCCTTCTCCAAACACCCTTTTCTGACCGGAGCTGCACCACATCCTACCACCCCCATCTCTGCCGCAGTGCCGCAGCACAGTCGCCACTTTCCTCGCTCACCTTCTCCTCCTCCTTTTCCCCGCCCCTCTGTCTCTCCGAGCGGAGGTGCTTTCCCCGGCTCCGTGCCGTCTCGCTGCGCCGTGGCCGCGGTCCCAGCTCCCCGCCGTGGCAGGACGCGGGCAGCGCAGGCAGCACCGCCGGGCCCGGCTGCCTGGAGGGCTCCCAGCCCTCCGGAGGGAATGGATACGGCTGGTGTCTGGGCTACGATGTATATCACACGGTTCGTGAGCTCTGTTCGGGACAATAGCGTAACGTGTAGTTCTAAAAACTCGTGGATGAAAGTTCACGCATTTGTTTTTTGTCAGCCAAGGAACACGCAGCCGCTCAGCACAGCAGCCTCAGAAAGGGCTGACGGCACCCTTGAGGAGGCTCCCTTTCCAGGGGCACCAAGCCAGTGGTTTCAGCAGTGTTCAGGCTCTGCAAGTACAGGGACAAGGTTTTGCAGAACAAGAGTCGTTTCAGTCCTTGGTTTCCCTGGCACCTTCCTACCATGAGGAATCCCTTCGTGCCCTCCTTCCCATTTCTGCCACATCCCTGTGAATGCAAACTTGAAACAGAGCTGAGCCCCTGTGCCGTCTGACAGTGCAGAGCCCACACAACTGCCTGCTTCACACTGCTCTGTAAAAACCTCCCAGTGCTCCACGGGGAGTGGAGACATGTAGGGACACAGGTCTTTCGGAGGTGCAGAGGTTCTTCACCACTGCATGCGCATTAATATTTCTCATAGGTCACGCATTACCTTCTGCATTAGAATCTCTGTTTTCCTTTTGCAGTTCTAACTTTGGAGTGAGGTCTCTTTTAGGAGTGTCTTGAGGCACTGTGATCACTTCCTGTGTTTTGGTGACACTACCTACCTTTGAATATGATAGTTTTCAAACCCATTTGTTCTGAGTTAATAATTGTAAACAAAGGTCTGGCTCAGCTCAGCCATTTTCTCAGCTTTTCTTTCCGTTTCATCAAGCTCATCTCTGCTTTTATAAATGCCCCTCACAACTCAAATTTTTTCTGCAGCATCATGGACTTACTGTTCAGATGTCAAGGCTGGAAGATTTCAGGGGTAAGCAAACGACTAGCGAGGATCAAGACTTTGCAAGATGTGAGAGAAAACTCTGTTTTAAAGACAGCTGCTTCAGGAATGACAGAGGAACTTGGTTCATGCCTAACTGCATCAGCCTCTCAGCCTCTCATTTTCAGTTGTTACACCTGCTGTCTAAAAGCCTTTATCCCAACACATGCAGTGCTCTATGACAAGAGGTTCTGCTTTCTCATTCTGATCTAATACAGGCTTTTCATTCCCAAGGCAATCATAAAATTCAAAGGGCAATTCCTGCCATGTCCTGTGGTCTCGATAAGCTGCGTGACTCCTCACGCAGCTTTGTTAATTTCATCCACTTCTCTTTGGATGTGACAGCTCCAGCACACAGCCAGAAAGGTGGTAGCTGATAAACTAACATTTAGGAGCTGCTCTATCTGGCATGGGGGGCTCCCTTGAGGATACCACAGCAAAAACAAATGCTTTGTCAGAAATTGGATGAGTTCTACAAACTCTGTTCCTGCCTGCATTTGAGGGCATTTGCTCTTTATGATCTTCTCCTGAGTCAACAGAGATGGTTGTCCTGTGGGTCCACACAGCCCATGCAATTCAAAAGAAGGAGGTTTTTTTAGCTTTAGAAATGTATCTTGACAGAGATAATAAGTCTGTACTGTCCAAAAGATGAAAACGATCATCATGTTTCACAAAAAACTACTAGAAATGTTTGGAAGCCAATACTCTTTTATGTCTTTCTTCATTGTTTTACTGTATGCTGTTGTGGTACTCTTGGAAGCTACTATTTTTACAGAAAATGCAGCAGCACTAATTGTCTCAGCCACATTCAGCCTCACAAAACTCAGGGTCCTATGAAGTGCATGCATTTTACTTCAGATCATCCCTGGCTAAAAAGCAGAGACTGCTCTGGCAGCAGAGCAGTCAACAGACCAGACCTCACATCCGTCAAAGTATCATAAAGTCACCTTCTCCACAGGAAAATAGTGGTGGGTTAGTTTGCAAGAAGTTATTCATGTAATACCACCTGCTAACTCCTATCTGTCCTTTTCTTGGATGTCACAGCAGGGCTAAAGTCAGCCCTCTACTGAAGTGCTGAAGACTGTTTCCTGAGGGTTTCAACTGGGATGTGAGCCTTCTATCCAGAGATGCCTGCTTGCCATGCTGAGTCTTATATTGTTAGGGTTATTGCCAAATACTTTATAAAGAATAATATTTATTCCTTACAGAGGTTTCTTAAGATTAGATAGGAATGTTCATAGTAGGAACCAAAGACAGTATATGCAGGACCATCATTTTGAACATCAGTGACATTTTGGGCTTCTATTTTCACTGATTCATAAACAGAGATAGTACACTTAAATGTAGACCTAGAAATCAGCTTTCACATAACTTCCAAAATTTTCTATCCATAATGGCTTAATATATGAAGCATCATAGTCCTCTTGAATGTCTACCTATATGCTTAAAATTCCGTGTTGTGTACCTCCACATATTTGCTTGTTATGTTAGTTTACAAAGCTGTGGTCATGATTATGTACAAACAAAACCCAGTCAGACTTCACGCCCAAGAGTACTGATGTAGAAGAAATAAAGTCATTCGATACACATGCATAATAGCCTATATCCGTAACAGAACAGTTCTGAGTAATATCAACTAATATCAACGTGAGTGTAAGCACAGCATAGCATATCAGATGCTTTCACAGTTTCTGAATGAAGTCAAAGTACACTTTTCATATAATTTGCAAAAATTAACCTTTGGGCAACATGTAATCGTAACAAAAGTGATGTGAAAGTAATGTTAGGTAGTAGAATGTCCTGTAATTATTTGGTAAGAATTATTTTATAATTATTTGATATAATTTTGTAATTATTTGGTATAACCCATGGATATATCTTAAAACTGTGTAAGTCCATCAAATATTTTAAAGTTATGAAACTGCAAACTGGAAGGTTTCAAGACCTAAACAGCTGCTTCTACAGGACAAATCTTTGATATCTGTCATTTGTCTTTCTTCTTACAAGCCAGAGAAGCTGAATACAAAACCAAACGTTTACATCTTCACCTCACTAGAAATCATAATTGATATTACTTATAAAATATGCAAAAACTAATTTTGCCTTTTACACCATGTCAGAATATCCTATTTACTGTAACTGTTTTAATGGCCTGCCTGTGCCTAGTCAGAAGAATTTACCTAAAGGTATTGAGGTAACTTGGCCTATTAGTAAACCAATGCTGGGTTGGAATAACTCCCTGAACTGGGAGCAGAGTCCGAGAGTTTGTGTATATTAGTAGAAGGAGCATATGGCGTAACAGCCAAAATGCTCTGCAGACTACTCCCATGGTGAAGGAAGAATGGGCTGGGAAGAGGTCCAGTTCTCCAACAGAAGGCTGATAATTGTAGGGCCAGTCCCTGGCAACTCAACAAATGATGGGACAGTGTGCCAGGAACCAGCTTGCCATGGCCCGGATGAAGCTTACAGAACAAATACCATCTCCACTAAACTTCACAAAGGCCCCAAACCACCTTTTAACTGCCTCAGGCCAAACTGGGCTGCTGTCATCCTTCTCCACATTATCATCCTTGTATCTCTTCACTGGGGGAACTCCTTGCATTCACTTTCAATGCAAGTCAGCCAACAGACCTGATTTCACATGGTTTGTAATGTTTTGAGGCTGTCAGCAAGCCCACAGAGCTTGATGCATTAATACCAGGTGCAAACAACATGATAATCAGCAAAATCAAAAGGAGCAATAAAAAGACTGCAGAATTTAATTCAGAGTTGAGTTCTTCTATGGGTAGTAGGGATGACTGTTCACATAGGAATGCTACCAGGCACCTTACTCACTCAGGTGAATAACCATTTATCATTGCAGCTGGATTTTACCTTACAATGATCTGACAGCCACACAGCAGACTGCCACACTGATGTGAGCTCATCTCCTGCTGTGACATCATGAGCAAGCACTTGGCAGCTGAAGCTATACATGACTTCATGACTTTGTTCCAAAAGAACAATGCTGCTTAGTCTTGTCTGAGACAATGAGCCTGCCACAGTAACTTTCTTCTGCACAAAGCTGATGAGAAAAATCCATGGTGGACTTCCCAGTTATACAATGCCATTTTCAGAAATTCAAAGAAGAAAGTCTAGTTCCACAGGACTCAGCAAAGCTTTACCCAAAATGTTCAGAGTTAGGCTTTTAACATTTCAGCACTAGCAGGTCTTTTACAGTTGATGGAGGAGCGGGGCGGGGGGAGGGGGGAGCTACATCTGTGGTGAGGACATTGCTCAGAAAGCTCTCCCGTCCTGTGGGAACTCGTAAGCTCACTTTTATATCTCTTATGTATAGGAATCAAGAGGCGAGCAGAATAAAAGCAGAACCCAGCTTGAAAGCACAGAGGGTGAAATCCATTGAAATGTTAAGCAAGCTCCTCTTTCCTCAGGCCAAACTCATCCATTAACCCAAAGCAGTCTTCAGAGACATGCTTTTCATTCCAGTGTTGTTTGCAACAGCATTTTGCATTTTCATCTCTGTGGCACATTTTGTAGTATGAAACAGCAAAATTTACCCATCCATAATAAAAGGTTACTGCCCCACCTTCCAAATTCAATTCCTTGTTCAATTGCTGACGAGCTCTGTAACTGAATAGGTCAGTGTCTCATTACTATGCACAAAAGATCAGAAGATGTGTTTAAAAACACAGACATTTAAATTCTGAGAGTATTAGTAGAAAAAACCCAGATGAATCTTTGTTAAGAGAAAAGAGTGATGCTGTAGAGGAGCCAGGCGAGGCACACAATAAACAGTCAAAGAGTTATATACTACTCAATATTATAAAAGATTTCTAGCAGGCAGAAAAGTCTTACTTCTATACTCATATCTCATCACAGAGATGATGGATTTACTAGGCAGCAAGACTTTGTGGTGATCCTGCTGTGAAAAACAAGCAAGGACGATGTCATCTCATGTACGTGTAAACTTTTGATTTCTTCTGTGACTGGAGTGAAAGGTGTTGAAGGAGACTGGGCTTTTATTTGGTGTAGGAATCCAGGCAGCATTGGGAACAACACAAGAAAGCACCATTTGCAGATATTTATTTAATTTAATTACATCTTATCACTGAAGTCATATACACGTCAATTACCTGGTGGCTATTATATGAAGCAAAAAAATCTAAGTTCTAGCAACTTCAGTAGACAGGCCAAGAAGTACGTATCAGTATTGATGGAAGAATAGTTATCTCCATAGTGATACTATTAGGTTAAGTAATGTTATTATAAGATTGCTTGAACAAGATTTAAGATTTATTACATATGTATTTATATTTTTTTTCAGTTATATGAAAATTTACAATGAGGAAATCTTGAGTTTGTCAGCTGATGACAGTATCAAAGAGAGGTAACTCCACTGGTCCTATAACCGTGGTTTGTGGGTGTCTATATTTTAAACAGATAACTTCCAAACAAGCAGAGTTCTTTAAGCTGAAACAGCTACATGCACATTCACTTGGGGGAATAGACATTTCCTATTATACACAACCAAGAGATTTCCATGCTGTAGTATCTGTACTAGAGAACCTACATAGTTCCTCACCATGCTGAAACTCTGAGCAATTTCAGTCCCTTGTCATGCAAAAAAAAAAAAAAAAAAAAANAAAAAAAAAAGAACACTAGTAAAAATGTTTTCCTGTCTGAACTCAGAAAGAAAGAAATCAAGATGAGAACTGAAAGTTTATACATACAACAGGATTTGAGGGTATGGTTATATAAATTCTTTTTCAGTCCCTTGACATAACACCACAAATATTCTTCTGACAGCAACTCCTAGGATTCCTCAGATTAAAACCACCACCACAAAACCATTTGATATAACTGGTATCAGCTCAGGACACCTATGAGACAAGCCTGCATGATGAAGCTTAAAATAATTAGAAATTGAAACATTTATCAATAAGGCCATCTTCTGTGGCCTGAGTTCACACGACTTCCTGTGAGAGATGTAAGACTCCACCTTGGTGGCTCACAACCAGCTTGGGAATAACTCTCCCTTTAGATTTTCTTTACATGCAGACACTGTTCTTCTGGACCTGACAGCATCAGCATCAGTAAAGTGATGAATGAAGAGTCTGATCCTATCAATACAAAATAAAGAAGAAGAAGAAAAAATAAAACAGACAAAAAGGGCAAGAAATTTGGACTGAGCTGTAAAAGTAGACATCCAAAGCTTCCTTCTCTCAGAGCAAGCAGCTGTGGTTATTACCACAAACCTGCAAGTACAGGTGGAAGTCTTGAGATTTCTTAAGCTCAGAAAAAATCTCTTCCTCCTAATATTTAAAAAAAAAAAAAAATCACCCCTGAAAATGTCTTCCTTTCTGAGCCACAGATACAAGCCATAAAGCACTTGAAGACTAAAAAGGTCACTTTTTCTGCAAAGACATGTAAGATTGCCGAAAAGTATGAGAATGGGTGACTGACCCCTGCAATGGAGGAAGGCCCAGAGGAGATGGGAAAGAATGATGTGCTGAAGGAAGAATGTAAGGAAAAACAATGAATTGTCATAAAGAAAGATGAAATTATCTCAGCACAAGAGGGACTGGATAGAAAACTTTCCTTTAGGAATACAGGACTGCATCATGCCTTCCTAAGATCAAATAAACAGCCTTCCCTGAAATAATTAGTCAAGAGTAATGTTTTCCTGAGCTAACCAGGCCAGCGTGGGAAGGTAGTCTGTATGTGACTCAGCCCAATATAAAGTAGAGAAACTAGACAACTCAAAAATCAGCCTGGAAAGCAGTAACTGGCTTGAGATGGGTGTAACCTGCATGTTTCATCCCAGCAACTGTGAGGATATAGTGTCATGACAGCAAGCATTTAAAGACCAGTAATGGGAATTTGTACAGTATATTTGAATTGTGATTCCACTGTATATTGCAGCTGCTATATTGTGATTGTGCTACAATTCCAGTATATTGCTGTAACATTCTGCTAAATCAAAGTCCTGGATACATCTATGAGAACTTGGTTAGAATTTATTGGACTATGGCTGCAGGCTACTAAATGAGCCCAACACGAAAGAAGACACCCTCACTGGAGGCAAGACCTCTTCCTTTTTCTGGGTTACCTCTCCCTGGTCATTGAATTGAAGAGCTCCCCGTAGAAAGTCACACATCTTTCATAGCCTCAAATACTGAAGCACTGGTTCTTCTACAGATGGCTGGTACAGCCTCAGACTCTCCATCTTTAATGGTCACATCCAATGAAACCTGAAAGGAAATGAGAAGCCTGCCTGATTTCCTCAAGTCCTCCATGAACTTAAAAAGAAAAATCAAACCAAACAAACAAACAAACAAACACTCTAGTGACTGGTCTGGTAGTGTTCTCCATACTCATCCCTAACTAAAAGACCACTGGAACCAATGAAGAGGCAGAGGACAATCACTTTTCACAAGTTCCTGGAATGTATGAGCCCAGGCTCTACAATCTATTTGCCCTGTACCATAGGAGGAAGCAGCTACAGGAGGATCAATGGCTCATTTTGCACAACAAAAAACCTGATACTCAATGCAAAATTAACTCATACTGGCACAACTGTGGACAGACTTAATTAATAATTTAATTATGACAATGTAATGTAACTATTTGCAAGAGAAGTACTTAAACGTTTCCTTCTCAGTAACTGATTTAAATGCTTTCTCTAATTTAGGAACATTTAAGATTACTTTCTTTGGCAACTGTTTCGAATTAGTCATAGCGGATTAAACAGCAACTTCGCAACACATTTTTTTTCCCATTTTTAATCTCTTTCAGCCTATATAACACTGTAAGGCCTTCTGCCCAATTTTGTGCAATAAAATGCTGCAGTTCTATCAAAGATCTCTATGTGAAGATAAAATTTCGATTGAAAGCATTGAACAAGCGCAAAGAGAAATCTCTAAGAGCAATTACTGTCATATTTTTGAGTCATGTATCCTGTTTCTCTCTTTCTCATTTATAAACAAATCATTATCATGGCAGAGTACGGTAAATAAACTGCTGTGCTTAAAACAGCAGGAGTTACATACCTGAACTTGCAGTCATCAACATGCTTCAGCAGATTGCAAAAAATTAAGACTATATTGTAAAAATTAAGACTATAGCTCATCCCTTTCCACCCTGCCAAAGCCACCTGATGAAGGTGTAAGCTGTTGGGAAACAGATAAGGCTACAGACTAAAACCTAAAACAGATCTCAGGAAAGAAAGAACGCAAAAGGGCAACTAGGAATAACTGCCTGGGTCCAGAAAAGCAAGAAACAGGAGAAGTCCTTTGGAAAGTATTCAGAAATTGTCAATGTTTTAGTTTTACCCAAGCAACTATTTTCCTTTTCTTCTTCCTACATTCAGAGTGGGGTTTGAGTTGCACTTTCTTAGCTGCAAGACAACTCCTTCACAATTCACACAAGGCACCAAGGCCCTAAATTCTAAGGGAGCGGTAGGAAAATGAAATGTCAGCAAGACAGAAGATTTCTTGGGACATTTTGATTTCCTTAATTTGCTGCCATAGTTGTTAAGACCACGCCAGTGACAAGATGGTAACTGGAAAAACTTGAGTAAACAGAGCAGTGACAAAGAACCCCCTCAGTATGACAGGAAGTAATTCAAGTATTTAGCTATTCAATTTTTTTCCCATAAAACATACCTCTGAGTTTGAAAAGTCCCAGTTAAGACAGGGAAATCTAATACTTTGCAGAGGTGTAAGAAGAAAAAAAGCAAACACTATACATAGGTCAGATACCCTGCTGCAGCAAAAGGGGAATTGGGACAACAGGGAGAAGTAAGCCAAAGCTTCTTTTTAGAAGTGGCTCCAATTCCTATCTGTTGAAGCATCTGCCCATTTCAAAATAAATCTGTCTATAATTTAAGGATGGAACATTTTTGCCAAATTGCTATTTTCTAACTTGCTTGAATTATCCAGTGTATAAAATAGGCTTCAGAGAAGTGCATTTAAACAAATGCCAGCTACTTCACACACACTTGAACAACCACACGCCATCCTACAATTCCAACCTCTGCTTTTTAACTCCCAATCATGTCTTTTCAGAGATGTTTATGAAATTAGTGCTAGTGCAGGTACCAGTTGTGGCCAATGCAAACAGTAATTGTTGCAGACCTCTTTAACAGATGATTGCGTGGATGTAACAGATCTCATAACAAGAGGAAATTTTACCACATGCTTGGGGAACATATTGTGCTTATTAGCTAGAATTCTTTTCCTAGCCTTGCCAGTAGCAAGCCTGAAGAGAGCCTTCATCTTCTCCTTCTGTATGGCTACCAAATGAGAGATTGAGTGAGTAGGGTGCAGTGCAAAAAAAGTCAATTGCTAAAAGACAATCAGTTGTTTCTCTGCCTTTTTTCTCCACTTCAGACCTCTGCAGTAATGACAGCCCTTTTAGGTCCAGTAAATTCCACACCTAGCCCTGACATGACTGCATCAGGAGTTAACAAGACTTTTTTTAAAAGGAAAAAACATAGCTGCTGCAGAAGAAATGCAAGCCTGTTGTCAGAATAGGCTGCATCTCTTCTTAAAAAAATCCTCTAGTAAGAGGAAAGGAAGACAACTGGGCAGCAGTCCCCTCTTCAGCATGTTACTTCTGAAACAGTCCAGACAAGGAATAATCAACCCTCTCAACAGAAGAAACATATATTTGAGTGAGCTATTAAATCAACTTCACTAATGCAAACAGCTTAAACAAAAAAGAACTCCAGACACCAGCCATCTATCAGCGTACCTTAAATTTACCTTGCAGAATTAGTTTTGTTGGGCTGCTTTCCTGAAGGGTTGCGAAGCTAAATGCCCAAAGGAAAGGCCCAACAAGCACAGCAGCCAGAGCATAAGGTGGGGGTAAACAGGGAACCTTGGCCCAGGTGGAAGGAAATTGTGCTGAACATTAAGAGTAGGAAGCTACCCTTATATTTGCAGAAGCAGCTGCCATAACGCTCATTGCACCCAGAGGAGAGGATTTACTTCTCCTCAGGCCCTGCTTTTGGCCCTGTCTTTAACTTGCATCAGGTGTGGTACTGTTGGCCCTCCGCTGCCTCTCCACTACGAGCCAAACCTGCTGCTTTAGTGAGCTGAAGTGCCCCACAGAAGGGTGCAACCAGCACCAGAACTGGAGGACATAAGAAGGGTAGCAGCAGTACACAACCAAGTGTCAGGGGGCAGAGGCAGGTGGCAGGGTGTGTGGTACTGCAGCAATCCACTGTGCCTCAGGAAGTCACACTTGAAATTCCTGAAGAGTTGGAAGAGAGGGTATTTTGCAGAGAAAACAGACACAATCTGCTATCTAGTCACGCATGCCAATAGCATAGGAACAGTTTTTTAAACGTCTTTTCCTTGTCACTTTTGAATTTTACCAATTTTAAACACAAAGTGTAACAGCAACAAGACTTGGGGACCCAACACCTAAATAAGGAAACTAGTAGAAAATAAAAACGCAAAATGTCAAGACAGTTCTGGCAAAATCCTGGGAAAAGAGAAGAAAGAGTAATTAAAAACCTAACACATCATTTGCTTTTCAAATTTTTAATTAGATATTATAAATGTACATAAAAGGAAGCATCGGCATTTTTGTTCATTTTAAGTGTATGATATGCTAGGGAAAATAGACACATGGCATGAGTGAGGTCAGAAGTATCAAGACTGGTTTGAAACATTTCAAAATGTCATGCTAACAGGATATTAAGGGAAGCTTTTAAAGCCGTCATGAACAGGCTTGTTTAACATCAGAGCTAGAATCCACACTGCACAGAAGTTCGACACAGACTGAGAGCTATTTTCCTCATGTCTCGCATATCCAGGAATTTCAGCTGTGAAGCCTACATTAGGGTTAGCCATTTTCTCTCATTTTGAATGAGTTCATTGACGAAATAAATTATTAGAAAGTAAGTGCAAACTGCTGCACTACTTTGTCATGCCTAATCTATTACTAGAAAGAGTCCAAATAAGGCTGAAGAAGAGGCAGCAGCATTTGAGATATTATAAACCAGTCTAGCACCAAGCAACTCCAAAGTCTAGTTCCCTATTTGCCCTTTGGTGGATGCCCTTTAGGGAGTGAAAAAAGGAAAGAAATAAAACCTTTATACTGCACAGCCATAAATGTCTGACTCCTTGGATAAAGAAAAAACTTACTTCATTTCCTGAAACTACACATGGTCAACATGCGAAATAATTTCAAAACCAAGGACAACACTTGACCAGTTACACTGTTTATGGGAACATGACCCTAGATATTGGGACTGTATATTACCTGTGTACTTTTGCAAGCAGTCACTGTAAACAGTACATTGTCTTACTGACCCTGCCAACAGTGCAGTAACATACATGTTCAGTTCAGCCCTGCACTTCAGGACTATTTTTAAGTGCCCTCTAAACAAAAGTCACTGTAGAAACAGCTGTAGGAACAGCTCTCGTTAGCTATGCTAATGAATTCTCCTCATTGCCCTCAAAACACACGTGGTGAACAGTTACTCCAAAAGAAGAGGTTCATTTACATACCTCACCCAAAGGGATCCAGGAATTAGACTTTTTGCAGTGCTTCAAATGCATAGCAAACTGAAGTTGGAAGTTTTCCCAGACTGAAATGTGCATCTTATCTATCTTTCTGCAACACTTGCAGATGTTAGCTGACCTAATTCTGTTCTTTCTAAAATCAGTGAAAACTGCTTGCCGGGGATTACCAAAGCCAACATTAGAAGTCTTGACAAAGCACTAGGTATACAACCACCCAAACCACTCTCAGCCAGATTCAGTTCCCATCCCCTGTAAGCGTAAGACAGACATTGTAAAAAAAGTAAATTTCCATGTGTCCTCAATCTTACATTTTTTCCTTCTGGAAGCAATTCAGATTTTTTAAATTAATTGCATATTCTAATGCTGAGATGCTTGCATCTTCAATATATTAAAAGTGTATCAATCTGAAATGACAATGAAGAAAAAATATTATCTTATTTGTATGACTGCTTAATTACTGTTTTAGAATTCTGGAGAGTCTTACATACAGAATTAGAAAGAATTTAGTTTTTAAACTTAAATTTCTTGGCCTACCAAAGTGAAAACTGATGTTCGTGACAGCTAGGCAGGTACTTCTACGACTTCAAAATAGTCATTAGGCAGAATCACATAGCCTTTTCCTGCCAATATGTCTTTTTCTTTCTGAAACTGAACAATTTCTCTCAGTTTTTCAATTTGTCTTTCCTGACGCCGGCATCGCTGTTGTGCTGTCTTGAGCTTCTTGCGCAGTTTTTCAACTTGTTCCTCCAGCTGTTGAATTCTTTTTCGCTGATGAACTGTATCCTCTACAGTATAGTTATGATCACAGAAAACAGCAATATTGCTGGGGGTCTGGAGGGGGGGCATCAATAATCCAATACTTGGATCTACAAATCTGGCATCTATTTGAGACAAGTGAAAAGAAGGAGTTGATGGAGATGGCGGTAGTACTGGAGCTGCTGGTGGTGGTGGTGGTGGTGGAGGCGGTGGTGGCGGTGGCAGTGGAGGAGGTGGCAGTGGATCTTCTGGCTGCTCTGCAAATTCTTCAGACTAGAAAGAACAAGAAAAAAATGTACATTTAATGCTTAGCATTATTTACAACACAATTCCCTTATAACAACCCCATAATAAACTGAACAACCAGGTTTTAAATTAATAAAATAAATTTCAAAGCCATGATTTTCAAAACTGGCAAACATTTCTGAGCCTTTATTGTCTGACTTCTCAACTGGACATATTTTTAAGCAGCTTCATTTTAAGGGCTCTTTGAAACTCAAGCCCTTGATGTCCAAATATTTTTTTTGAAATCAGATTTTTGAAATCTATATCCACAATTACCTAAGAAGCAAGAACACAGGCTGCTGTTCCATAAAACAGAGTTCAGATGACCTCGTAACTCACTGCTGCCATCCTATTCCCCTTTCTCCCTCCTTCTTTCTGCTGCATCATATGTAATCGTATCATATGCACTATGTAATTGAGCCTATCAGCTAACTTAATCAAAAACACATCAGAAGCGGACAATCTTCTGCACAGGTAGAATAAGGGTCAACTACTGAGCAGGCTGACAGGCTGGCAGAGAGGAAAGATAGACACAGCAAGACCAGTCTTCTCAGTAACGGGAAGGGACTCTGTCATTGGCTTTGGGCTGCAGCATACGGGTTTGGTTTCAAGAGACATCATGAACCAAAATAAACAGCTCTTCAACAGCACCTTTCATCTTTGGTATTAACTCTTTGCTCAAACATAGTCGCTAAAATGACAGAAAGCTATTCAATCTCCCCCTATCACTACATAAATGTTCTGTCCATTACTAAATGTCAAAGAAATGCAACACAAAGTATGACCTACACCTGCCCTGATATGTGGAAAAGTTAGAATCATAGATTCATAGAATGGTTTGGGTTGGAAGGGACCCTAAAGATCATCCAGTGTCAACACCTCTCCGCCATGGGCTGGGACACCTTTCACTAGACCAGGTTGCTCAGAGCCCCATCCAACCTAATGTTGAACACTTCTGGGGATGGAGCATTCACAGTTTCTCTGGGCAACCTGTTCCAGTGCCTCACCACACTCACAGTAGTTTTACCTAATATCTAATCTAAACCTCCCCTTTTGCAGTTTAAGGCCATTCCCCCTTGGCCTGTCACTACCTTATAAAAAAGTCCCTTTCCAGCCTTCTTGTAGGCCCCTTTTAGATACTGGAAAGCTGCTATGAGGTCTCCCCATACCACCTTCTCTTGCCCAGGCTGAACATCCCAAACTTCTTCAGCCTGTCTCTCTAAGAGGACTGATCCATCCTCTGGTCATCTTCCTGGCCTCCTCTG